>LBNU01032363.1:29229-39852 GCA_014162995.1 Artemisia annua | reverse complement strand
GGTCATAAGAGTTCAAACGAATAACAATAGGATCGCAAATACCGGTGAAGCACATCAATCATAGGGCCAAGTACGAAGAATCATAATCAAGATCAAACGGAATCATAGTACGATAACAAATCAAAGACAAAGTCAAGAGAGAGGAAATGTGCACTCTTACTGAAAGAGTACGGAATATCTGTACCTTATTCAAAGCAAACCAATAGGACAAGAAAGGTCACACAAGATGAGTCACGGATCACTCCCGCTTCACGGAACCTATATGAATTAGATACCAATTATTACTTTAAGTCCAATTGAATTAGGTTACTCATTTTAGTCGGCTTTCCATTTTTAGTAACTTTCCATTTTTAGTAACTAGCCAAAATATAGTAACTTTCCATAATTAGTAACTTTCCCGAATTAGTAAGTTTCCACTTTAAGTAAATTTAATAAATTAGGATTACCATTGTCAATTAAATAATCTTAAAGATTTAACATGATTAATATAATAGTCTAAGGTTTAATATGCCAACTTACAATTAGTTTAGGGTTTAAAATGTTAATAATATAGTTTTATTAAGCTTGAAACACCATACACCGAACACATAATTTTACGCTTCATGTACCATCAAGTAAGACATATTTTTAGTATTAGATTAGGTCGACACATATGTGTTTCATTTTCACATTTTTAAACAGCGTACCAGCATAAATATTTGACACACTAGGATACACACCATGCATGCTTTCCTCTATTTCGATTAGATCAATTTACAGGTTTTAACATTTATAAAAGAGCTCAAAACCAAAGTGCATGCAACCCGATTCGAACAGCCAATTAAACTCAATATCGACATATATATGTTCCAGTATTTCATGCGATAGTTATATCATCATTTTATGTGACAGTATATAATTCATTTGTATCCTTATTAACGAGTATATATCAGTAATTATATCCTTGTTTAATTAGATGACCAGATGTAGGTGTATACATAACAATTGATTCGAAAGGTAAAACGGAAACGAAGATCGACAAGTATAGGTTATAATTTCCTGCCTTATGTGACGTATACATATATAGTATTCTGGTTGTCATTTAAAGAGACAATAAGCATCATGATAATAGATTTCAAGAGATTAAAACGACATGTTTTACGATCAGATTATAACATCATTTCATGTGGCGCTTGTTACTCGTATACTTATGCATGTGACGAACGAATGGAAACAAAAGGGAGGATATACCTTGGACGATTTTGAAACGGGTCAAGATACAAGGATCAAAAAGGACCACGACCTTTTCGAAATAAAACCACATGAGCAAACAAAATGAATAACCCTACGATAACCGAAGCCGAAACAATCACCTCCTCTGTACCAAGGTTCACCACGATGAACACCACCTTCTTGTTGCCTTCGTATACTCTTCTTTTAGATCGAACTGAGCAGAAAGAAAGGTTGCAGCCACCTTTGTGTATTTAGGGTTTCATACGGTTAAGAAAGAGAGATGGACAAAGACGATGCATGTTTGAGAGATTATCAGATTGTATCCTTTCAAAGAAATACGGGTGTGTGCATATGAATGTCGTGTGAATTTTGTTAGGCAAGATGTGAGCGTATCATCTATTGAAGTAAGGATATGCGCATGCTATGGTCTTATCTCAAATTAAACGTGTGGAACCAATCAATATCGAATCTTTACCTAGTAGAGAAAACGTGTAGAGATTAAAAGAAAATTTAGGAAGGTGGCGTGATTTAAGGGAGCAAAACAAAGGAAGAAATTTTCCACATTTCAAATATTATTCGGTATTAACTTCTTGGTTTCAAACCGTGTAGACTTAGGGTATCATATAAAATATAAATTGTCATCAAAAGGATATGTACGGCTTGTGGTAAGGGTGAGCCTATTTTATTAAACTTAGAATAGAACATTTGTATAATGTACTTAATTTATAATACATAGTTTCTCATAGCTTATTCATATATCAGAACTTAGGTTATGATTTTATTAAATGTTTTAGATTATCAAACGTCTTTTTCAAAAGTTCGAAATTGGAGGGTATTTTGGGTATTTAACAAGTTCAAAATTTTTGGGTTTTACACTCATGCTAACAGCTTTTTAGTTTACAGCTTACAGATTACAGTTAACAGCTTACAACAATTACTACTAGGGGAAAGTCAGTGTGAGGTTGTTAGATAGGTAAGCTTGTGTGTAGAACTTGATAATACTACATCGTTTGGTTAGTAAAACATAAAAGAAACAACCTTTGAGCTTGACTTTTCATTACTTTCCTGAACTTCATCTCTTTCTCTCCCAAAATCAACTACAACAAAAAGCACACACATCTTCTCCAATATCTAAATTCATCCACTTATCTGATTAAGTTCTTATTTCAGGTGAAATGATCATTTGAAATGCAATAACACTTATAAAAAAATGTTTGTTGGGTCTTCTTTTTACAAAAATTCAAAATCTCCTAATCGGCTACGATTTAGATTTGTGTTTTGTCATCATTCCTTCTTTTTTAGATTATTCGCGTTAGATTTGTTGCTTATGATTGGTATAATCTCAGTAATGTATGCCTCTCAAATCTTGTTTACTTAAATGCCTACAAAGTGTTTGATGAAATGCTTCGTTATGATATATTGGTGCAACTATAGAAAATAGGTTGGTTAAATACTTGAATGCTTATTAGAATTCGTATGTTAAACTTAAAGGTTGTTATATTCATTATTTAAACAAGTCTTGTGTTGATAATAGACTTGTAGTGCTAACGAATTGTGTGGAAGCCTTTGAAGTGAGATTATAGTGACTATTCTTATCATGTGCTCTGAACAATCATTGTTTGCATTGCATAAGAACATTGAATGTTTTTAGAAGTTTGAATACCTCGTGCTACAGTGGTAATTAGATTCTTTGTACAGTTAGAAATTTAAAAGGGAATATGAAAGTGTGGAAACAAGAAGATTTCATTTTACTGTCAAGTGATGGTTTTATGTAACTTTTGTTGTATTTTAACAAGTTTATTGCTTGTAATTTTTACGAAGTTGTAAATGTTGTATAATATACACTCATTTACGAGCTTTCATTCTTTGGCTTTTTTGTGTGGTTAGTGAGTCATTTTGTTGTTTCTTAATATGTTTAATGATTCGGAAAATCGTTGTTGGAGATGGAGAAAGGAAGTAAGTGATAACAGGTTCTCATATGAGTAGACAACAATAAAAACAGAGTTAACGAAAAAGAAGAGAAAAGTCAATGGAATCGAGGTTGTGATGTAGATTTAGAGTATGTGACCGATCAATATTATAGTTCACAGATTGTTGATGAAAATGCATATAACCAAATGACAAAACAAAAACATGTCATAACATTATAACTTAACAGAAGTTCCATTTGATAAGTAAAATCAGAATATTTTTTCACCAAAAAAGAAAACTAAACATTCGACAACTAGATAAGCATGCATCATTCTTTTTCTTGCATGCTATCAGCCTTCTTTTTCTTACACCCGGTGATGTTATAACCCGGTTCCCTACAGTAAGAACAAGTCACGGTCTTCTTTTGCTTGGCCTCTATAGGAGGCTTGACTCTCGTTGCGTTTCTTGGGCGTCCTTTGGTGTTAGTAACCACAATGGGATCTCGAACTAAAATTTGAGGCATGATTTCTACTTGAGAAATTCCAATACGAGCATCTTTTTATGCATTATCAATCTGTGTTGGCTTTCTCCTTATCATTTGATCTTCTAAAAACTCCACCAAAAGCTATTTAGTCTTTTTATTTCCAAAGGTGCATATCTTGCTTGTTCAATTGCCTTTGTACAATTAGATTGAACATACCATAAAGCTAACGCACTAACCCCATTTTCACAGTTTGTTTCCTCTATTCCGATACTAGGATTACCAACTTTGTACCTACAATTAAGTGTCCACCTAGGTAAAATATAGTGATGGTGTCGACATGTTTTTTTTTCATTATATATAGGATATGTTTGCAAAATATCCCATATGATTCGAACATAGCACACGAACATGTGACATCTAAGTTATCCAAGAAGCGAAAGTTGTTGACTCTCCAATATTTTTTTTTATCAACATTCACCTGCCCAACCCAATAAGTAGTATTTTCCTTGTTCTTGCTTTTAGTATTGTGAGTTAAATTGTTGGTTGCTTCTATCCACTCCTTTTGAAATACCTCAAATATCTTTTTATTATAACATTCACCTGGAAAAAAAATAAAATATAAAATCATATGCATGTGGCAGTTTGTTTACAGGATAGTGGCTAATGACAAAAATAATGGTTAGTAACAGTTTACTGGCTTTTGCTTCTATTGGATGAACAGATGAAAGAATTGGCCTCGAGTTCATAGTTTTAAAGTCTTCATCTTCTTCGGCGGCTCTTCGAGTGTCGACGACTTTATCAAATTGAATAACAAATTCATTCAACATGGTCTTCGAATTCACGAATCAATCAAAAAAAGAATGAATACTCTCACTTCTTCCGCTTGTTGTCATGCCAGCAAGAAAAATATCTTTAAAATATGCAGTAACCCAAAATTTTCTTTGGTTATACATCTAAATCATCCAACTACTAGTCTCAAGATTATACTTATCACGTAAAACTTCCCATTGGCTTTCAAATTCTTCGACAGTATCACTTCTTACCCATTGCTAAAAAGATTCATGGAAATCACTATAACGGACTCTAAACGGTTGAAGATGTTACAAAACATGCTTCTTAATGTTCCATGCACATTAACGATGTCGAGTGTTTGGAAAAACATGCTTAACTGCATTACAAATTGCTTTATCTTGATCTGTTATAATTGCAATTGGACACTTGTTAAACATGCACTTTAAAAATTGCTTGAATAACCATTTGAAAGTCTATTCTTTTTCATTTTCTAGCAAAGCACCGCCAAACATTACTGATTGACCATGATGATTCACTCCAACAAATGGAGCAACCAGAAACTTAAATTTATTCGTCAAATATGTAACATCGAACACAACAACGTCTCCAAATTTTAGATAGGCATCTCTTGATCTTCCATCGGCCCAAAATATATTTTTAGGAGACCCATCATCAAACAAGTCCATTTTAAAATATTGGTTAGCATCTACTGCTGCTTTTTCTTGGAAATGTTTGATAAGAGAATAAAACTTCTTACCTTTTTTATTGTTTCCGTTCTCCAGCTAATATATCAACACATTGCTTCGAGGTTATAGTAGGTTCATGTGGTGACTTCATTGCATTTACAACTTTTCTAACTTGACAAGGTCTTAAACCGGACTTACCAAGTTCTACCATAAGAGATTTGCAAGCCATGGAGCGATGAAACTTATTGTGAGAACGAAGTTTCATTACTTTCGTAGGTGTAGTGGTCAAGTCGTGATTGTGTGTATTATTAAAGATATCCACACACCATTTTCCGTCTTTTGTTTTTGAAATCCGGAGTTCCACTTCACAACCAGTCCTTACATCTCTTCTACGTTTCTTAGATACCTCACTGGATCCATCGCCCTTCTGTTTTTTGAAACCTTGTTTGTTGCAGACATACAACTTTCTATATACCTCATTTGTCATCTTATTTTTATATTTCCAATGAATACGTATACCAAACCCAAGCAAGAAGGCATATTGGTTATAAGACGTATATGCATTATCAAGTGTGTCAAATATCTTTCCAATAATGTTGTTATCATTTTCATCACATCTGAGATTCACTGGATCCTCGTTTTGTTTCTCCCAAATACCATCATTGTTAACTTCATCATCATCACATCCGATATTCACATCGTGGACATTTGTTTCTTCGCAAATATTATCTTTATAAATGTTGGAAAATTTAGTGAAAAAAATGAGTTTTTCACTAACTTTGGACATAGATAAATATTAGTGAATATAATTATTATGATTGAGGCCTTATAAGGTGACGTAGTCCTTTATGAATGTTTCGTAACAAGCCTTTATATGTCCAAAATGGAGTTGGTGTGAATGAGATATCGAGTCTCGAAGAAGCGTAGTTGGAATGGAGGGAAAAATGGTTAAAAGTCAGTTTTGAGGTTGTTTAAAATGGCTGTTATGACCCATTTAAGTGGTTGATAACAGAAAATTGATGAGCCATTAACTGGGTTTATAATAGCAAATTGATGAGCCATTAACTTGTTTGATTGCAACATTACACCATATGTTACAACATAAATGTGTATAAATTGAAGGCAATCATAACCATTCCAAAGGGACTAAAAAGACACAGCTCACTCTTTCTCTTTAAGCACACTCACAAAAGTTCTAGCAGATTTTCAGGCAATTTGTTAAACTCCGGCAGTACTCCTGCTCTGGCCGTTGTACCCTGGGAAACAACCGTGTTGTTGTACACGGAATTGTTTTAAGGGAATCATGTTCAACACGAGACTCGGCTTACTTGTTTATTGACTCTGTCTAAAAGTTCAGGTTCAGGTGCTCCTTCAGGTGCTTCTCAATTTTATTTTAATTCCATGTTTGTTTTCTTCCTGTTATTATACTGTGATTGTTTATATAAATGGTATCCCTTTACTACATTCTTAAAACAATTCCGTGTTATACCGTTTATAAAGAAGAAAACATTTTTTTAATTCTACTATGTGTTTCGTTTGAATATGTTGTTAAAAAGTATACTGTTAACTTGTGTTAGTTTGTTCCAAACGTGTTTTTTATTTCAAAACTGAATCTGAAACTTTCCTTCAAACTGTTGCGGTGTCAATCCAGGTTCAGTGCAACTTCTATTTAGGACTGTTTTTAAGTTGATTATTTAATCCACATAGTGCATAATATTCTGTGTTAATTTTTAGTTTCCTAAGTGTGCACATCTATTTTGTATATCGTGTGGTACTTTTTATTGTCTTATCTACAGATTGTTATTACCAGTTCTCTTATAGATTCTCATATACACGGTTGTCCAATTTTTTAAGCCTTGTTTTTCCTGATCCAATCAGCCCCACAAAAGGTCTTGTCCAATCAGCCCAAATCAGATTTTTTGAACTAATTTTCTGCACTTGTGTGCTGTCCAAACAGCCCTTAAAAGGTCCTACCCTAACAGCCCTTAAACAGGATTTCATAACTTTTTCCTTGCACTTGTTTTCAGTCGAAACAGCACCTCATAAGCTTTTTTCTCTAAACAGTTTTAAAACAGATTACATATCCAATTTTTTGTGCAGCTTTATACATAAACTTTTGCACATTATAGCAATTGTTTGCTACCTTATAATCTTATTATATTAGTCATACGAGGACTTCGTTTGCTGTAATATTTGAGCAGAAGGTTATTGTGTATAAGTTTATAAAAGGAGTTCGTTTCCTGCTAACTTATTGGTGGAGGATTAGTATACTTTGTGTGTTTACTGTTGATCAAATTGTTTCCAGGAAATTGTTTCAACAAAAACACATTGCATCAGTTGCATCTAATACAAAGTATTAATAGACTATAAAACTTGTGCGGAGTACGTTTCTGCCTAGTTTTATTTTGACTAGAAAGAGTGTAATTTTTCTAAATCAGGTTTGAGCATCTGTCAATTTTTGTGACGGATATCTGATTTCATTGCAATGATTTCAGAAGTGAACCAAGTGGGTTCAAACACAAAAGAGTGGTGGATTGACACGAGTGCCACCCATCATGTGTGCTTAAACAAGAGCCTCTTTATTTCGTTTAAAGAGGTTAACAATGGTGAAAAACTTCTCATGGGAAATTCCATCACCGCTGATATTAAAGGTGAGGGTGATGTGATTTTGAAATGGACATCCGGAAAAGAGTTAAAACTCAAAAACGTTTTGTACGTACCGGAGATTCGAAAGAATCTTGTGTCCGGGTGGTTGCTCAACAAGTATGGGTTTTGCCTTGCATTTGAGGGTAACATATTTGAGCTAACCAAGAATAAAATGGTTGTAGGTACGGGTTTCACCCGTGATGGAATGTTCAAATTGGATTTAATTGTTAAGCAAAACAATCTTTCTAAATTGAACACTAATTCAACTTATGTAGTTGAGACTTCGAATGTGTGGCATGGCCAGCTTGGTCATGTCAATTATAATTCCATCCGTCGTTTAATGAAATTAAATTGTATACCTACATTCCATATTGACTCAAATCACAAGTGCGAAACTTGTGTTGAAGCAAAAATGACAAGATCGTCTTTTCATTCGGTTGAAAGAAAAACCGACCCTTTTGATCTAATTCATACAGATGTGTGTGATTTAAAATCGGTGCCAACAAGAGGAGATAACAATTACTTCATCACTTTCATTGATGATAGTACAAAATATTGCTACGTGTATTTACTTAAAAGTAAAGATGAAGCAATAGATAAGGTCATGCTATACAAGAATGAGGTTGAGAATCAACTAAATAAAAAGATCAAGGTAGTAAGGAGTGATAGAGGAGGTGAATATGTATCTCTATTTGCTGAATTTTGTTCACAACATGGAATTAGACATGAGTTCACCGCACCCTATACACCTCAGCAGAATGGGATTGCTGAAAGGAAAAACCGTACCTTGAAAGAAATGGCAAATGCCATGTTAATAAGTTCGGGTTTAAATCAGAACATGTGGGGGGAAGCCATTTTATCGGCTAATTATCTTTTGAATAAGATACCTCGTAAGGAAAAAGAAGAGACCCCCTATGAACTATGGATGGGAAGAAAACCATCTTATAAATACTTACGAGTGTGGGGGTGCCTAGCCAAAGTGGCAATTCCGGCAGCTAAAGCTCAAAAGATAGGACCCAAATCCATTGATTGTGTATTCATCGGGTATGCTCTTAATAGCAGTGCTTATCGATTTCTTGTGCATGAGTCAAAGAATCCCAAGATACACAAGAATACGATAATGGAATCAAGGAATGCTTCATTCTTTGAATCCGTGTTCCCTTGTTTGACCAAGGAGAATGAAAGGTCATCTAGACGAGATGACGTGGTTGTCCACGAAAAGAGACAACGAGATGATGACATCGTTCACGATGAGAGGCAACATCAATCTGAGGAAGAAGATGTTGAACCTAGAAGAAGCAAAAGGCCAAGAATCAAGAAATCGTTTGGACCTGATTTTGTTTCTTTTATGGTAGAAAGTGAACCGAACACTTACCGAGAAGCGGTTACTTCCTCAGAAGGGCCTCAATGGAAAGAAGCCATAAAGAGTGAGATAGACTCTATTTTGCATAACCATACATGGGAGCTTGTAGATCTACCTCCGGGTTGTAAAACATTAGGCTATCGATGGATCTTCAAGAAGAAGATGAAAGCTAATGGCACCATAGACAAGTACAAAGCAAGATTGGTGATCAAAGGTTACAGACAACGAGAAGGTCTGGATTACTTTGATACTTATTCGCCTGTAACGCGAATAACCTCCATTAGGATGGTACTTGCTATTGCAACCATTAGAAATCTCGAAGTTCACCAAATGGATGTAAAAACTGCTTTCTAAATGGAGATTTAGATGAAGAGATTTACATGGAACAACCTGAGGGATTCACTACCCCAGGATAAGAGGGGAAAGTATGTAAACTTGTCAAGTCACTGTATGGGTTGAAACAAGCTCCTAAGCAGTGGCATCAAAAGTTTGACCACGTCATGATTGAATGTTGATTCAAAATTAACGAATGTGACAAGTGTTTCTACGTGAAAGACTCAAACAATGGATATGTCATCTTATGTCTATATGTATATGATATGTTAATCGTTGGAAGCAACGATAAGATGATACAATCTACTAAAGACATGTTGAAATCAAGGTTTGACATGAAAGACATGGGTTTAGCAGATGTGATACTTGGAATCAAAATTACACGAACCCAAAATGGCCTTATGTTGAGTCAAACACACTTTGTGGATAAAATTCTTGAGAAATATAATCCAGATGACTCCAACATTGCGAGGACTCCTATTGATACGACTAAACATCTATCTAAAAATAAAGGTCAATGAGTTAACCAGGTGGGATATTCGAGCATTATTGGTAGCTTGATGTATCTAATGAATTGTACTAAACCTGACTTAGCATACGCTGTGATTAGGCTAAGTAGGTATACGAACAACCCATGTTACAAACACTGGGAAAGTATAACAAGGGTTCTGGGGTACATAAGGTACACTCGAGAATATGGATTGCATTATACTAGATATCCGGCTGTTATCGAAGGATACAGTGATGCAAACTGGATATCTGATATAAAAGACTCTAGATCAACAAGTGGATATGTATTCACACTTGGAGGTGGAGCTGTATCATGGAAATCTTCCAAGCAGACGGTTATTTCCAGATCCACAATAGAGTCAGAATTTATCGCCTTAGATAAATGTGCTGAAGAGGCAGAATGGTTACGTCAATTTGTAGAGGACATACCAAGGTGGCCTAAGCCGGTAACGGCCATATGTATACATTGTGATAGTCAATCGGCGATTGGCAGAGCTCATAGCATAATGTATAACGGTAAGTCAAGACATATTAGACGTAGACACAATACTATACGACAACTACTCTCTACAGGAGTTATCACTATTGATTATGTGAAATCAAAGGATAACATAGCGGATCCGCTTACGAAAGGCTTAAGCAGAGAGTTAGTTAACAAGTCGTCAAAAGGAATGGGACTAAAGCCC
>LBNU01032363.1:0-27064 GCA_014162995.1 Artemisia annua | reverse complement strand
GGTCCACCCGGGTTTCAAAACACTGTAATGAGGTAAATAAATAAGGCCAATTACTTGCAAACGAGGACAATTAAATGATGAAAAATTTACTACGGTTTTTGAACAACTAGAAATAGGATTCACTAAACCTCTAATAAAGTTGACTTGGTATGAAAAACCAAGTTATAGAAAAGGCTGTGATAGTAGAAGGATATCTAACATTTTTATTGACACATTCATACTTCTCATTTGAAATTCAAATATTTGTAAATTTGTTAAAGGAGTTAAGTGGCTTTGTTTAGTTATACTTTCTATCTGTTTCACTAAATGTTTTTATGTGTTTTTTTTAACACCTTTTAAACATTTTTCTTTGAGTTGAATTATTGCATAGTACAGCTTTTTGCAATTACATTTTAATTGTTTTATGTTTTATGTATAAACGTTACATAAAATACTTAACCACAATATCACACCTATAACTATTTGCCGCTAGAAAATCCGTTGCTATGCACGGGTACTCGTTTAGTTTTTTATAAGTGCGAAAACAACTCTATGAATTTGCGTTGCGGTGGGATTAAAAATTAATCAATAATAAGTATTTGGTCACTTTAGTTTCAATTAATATCGGGTGCAAAAACATTATTCTGTAGTCACAAAATAAGTTATAAAACTAATAAAATTTTCAACAAAAATATTAATAATAATAAGAAAAATAATGTAGATGTGTGAAAATATAAAGTTTAATAGGTTTAGGAGTTTATTTGTTATATTGCTAAACTTAAAGAGTATTAAAGTATAAAGTTTAATAGATTTATAAGCTATTTTGCATTATTACTAAACTTAATGGGTGTTTAGCAAATGAGTTAGTGGGTTATTTTTAGGGCTGAGCATGGACGACTCAAAATCGAACTGGACTGACAAAATTGACAGAAACGACAACAATCGAGCCCACCCGACANTTTCAGGCAATTTGTCAATTCCGGCAGTACACCTGCTCCGGCCGTTGTACCCTGGGAAACAACCGTGTTGTTGTACACGGAATTGTTTTAAGGGAATCGTGTTCAACACGAGACTCGGTCACTTGTGCTTTATTCTCTGTTACATCTGGTTACGAGTTCATCGACATTTTCTGGTTTGTATCTTAATTCTGTACTCATAGTTGGTTTATGTTATTTATCTGTTATTTATCTTCTTTATAAACGGTACCCTTTTACTACACAAAACTGGAAAGAGAATGCAACAACCTGGTTAGTGACTTTCATTTTTCTGACTCAATCTGCCAAATGTAATACTGGGAAAGACTACGAGATAGAAGAGATCGTGGTTGCTATTGATGGACATGGTACAAATTATGGTGGGATTGCTTAAGTTGATAGTAAAAAGTTCACAATATACACTGTACTTATTGAGGTTAGTATAGCTAAAACATTATTTACTCTTCTTGACGTTGAACTTAAAATGGTTGTCGATATATCCAACTTGCTTAGTTTTTTTTTGGACAATTCTTGGTATAATACGTAAAACAAGAGGAAATATAAAGAACATAAGACTAATATTGCCATATTTAGTGTTAGATATCATAACATAATTAAAGTTTCAACACTTGATTGCGACACCTGTACTACTCGGATATGTTTGGTACCACGTTTTCTTAATTTTAGTAATTCATTTATATTTTGATAGTTTCATTTTATATATTTCTTGATAGTAATCGCAAGAAAACTAAAATGTCTGTGGGAACCTGTTTGACTTTTTTTTATAAGATTTTCCCATTTTGACCCATTACCCAATCTGCCTGTTTTGCCACATGTACTGGTTGTTTGATACAAATTATAAGATTAAGGTCTCATGTTGACAATTCAGACCATTCGTCATGCTAATATCTACTATTAATGTCGTTTCTGAT
Organism: Artemisia annua; assembly: GCA_014162995.1. Taxonomy (NCBI): domain Eukaryota; kingdom Viridiplantae; phylum Streptophyta; class Magnoliopsida; order Asterales; family Asteraceae; genus Artemisia; species Artemisia annua. Next base: position 25,179 of record LBNU01032363.1, on the reverse strand, counting down.
ATGCTGAACAGCTTTTGAAGCATACTGGTGTGGATCATGTTTGCCTGTGGAGCGCTTGTGAATAAGAAATGGTATTGTTAGCATGTTTATATTGAAAAAACAAGAGACAACTGAAGAAACCATTCCCATGTCAGACTTCCGAATAAGGTCAAGAAAAGCAAATTTGGCTGATTGTACATGCTTTCTACGACCTGGAATAGACGTTTGTGTGAATACTATTATCAACCACTAGATGAAGAATCAGACAATGAAAACTCAAAACCTGTAAGTTGCTTTTTACTCATTCCAACTGTAGTGATTTCATTTGTCAAACAAAACAGGTCAATATTTTGATAATAAATCATCAAAAATTTACAGGAAGCGATGCAATTCTTCTTGGTGCTGAGACTGTGCGTGGATTACCGTGTTGAGACCATATTTATTGTTGGTAAAATCTGTGTTGGGGTAACATCCCATTGACAACCGAATTTTATGATTTATCTTAATGAATACTTTTGTTTATTATCATGAAACGAATATAAATGGAACATATCATGGAATATGTAGCATGTAGCAGACAATTAGACAAATATGATTTGCTTGTGGTTCAGACTTGGGTATGAAACTGGTTCAGGTGTCCAGTCATAAAAATTGATGCTTAACTTTTGGAAATTTTGTGTTTTTTGCTCCATCTGTAATAAGTATTTATTTGGTTGGGGAAACTTGTAGGATTTAACAATCCCACCGAAGTACCTTATAGCCTTTACTGTGGGTTATGACCAGGAAAACATTGATAAAGCAATGAAGAAAGTTAGTTACTTGTCCTCTGTCTTTCATGTCTGTCTAAGTGTAAACTCATCTGATATAAGTGTGAAATGATCTCTACTTATACTTGTGTTTTTCTGTTTGCAGCTTTGGAGATAAATATATGCCTTAAGCTCCAACTGAGATAACGACACCATCAAATTCTTTAGCTCTTAAACTTGCAGGCCATCTGCGTATGTTTAGGACTGTAAATGATGGAGCTTCACCCTGTTAAGAGCATAGATAGGTACTTCTGTTGTAATATCTAACGTAAATGCATCAACAACAATGGCACCCCAACAATGACGTACTAACAGCCCAAATAGTCACGAACTATAACCCGAACAGCAATCGAAAACCACTTCAAACAGCAACAACGAACCTGCAACAAAATAATAAAAAGAACAGAAACTGCACGGAATGACTCCTGTCCTTTAAGCTTAATACGAACTCGTATATTTGCTGCGAGTCTACAATTGTACAAGCCCTAGGATTTGATGCAGCCAACACGTGTTTATTCGGCAGCAACCGAGTCAACACAAAAACACTGGTGGTAGCAGAATTCACGAAGGGGGAGTATGGTTTTGTGGAAGAGTTTTACTTGCTATATCTATTAATTTTTCTTGAGAAGAGAAGTATATTAATTTATATCCTAAATAGTTAATAGTGGGTAACCACGTACCCATTTACTTGCACATTTTGCTGCATAAAAACTAGTGGAACGAGACAGCATGGCCCGTGCGATGCACGGGCTTCGATTACCATGAAGTAGCATTAGTCTGGCAACGGTTAATCAGATGTGTTAACATTAGTCATGAAACTTAAAGTGTTAAACTGAAAAATTCGCTTTATTAAGCTTTTACAAATATAAATATCTCACATGAAAGATACTCAAAAATGTGTTTGACCAATAGTACACGTGGTTGTAAGTAGTAAGTGCACATTTGATTTGCTTACTTACCGGTTCTCAGCTTTGAGGTTCCTCGATTTGATCATCCATCCATGCTGATACTCTACTAAAGGATACTAAAGGTTACCACTTTACCATGATATTAGTTAAGTATAATTCAATAAATTTAAGTTAGTACAATAATTAATGAATATATAAGTAGTAAACCAAATTTTGGTTTTCCCTTTTTACCTAAAATGAACAGTCATCCCATTCCCTCCTATGGTCGCAACCTACCTGGAATGGTTCTCACAAACTAAGGGCCCGTTTGGTTTGTAGAGGAGTTTAGGATTTGGATTTGGATTTGGTATAGATTGAAAGAAAAGTAATTGAATGATAGTATTAATGTTGTTTGTTTTGTAAAATATAATTGAGAATAGATTTTTATTTTATTATTATATAATAAAGTGGGCCCATTTAATTATATTATTTTAAGATGTAGATTTTGTAGAAGTTTGTTAAAATGTACGTATTATAAAACAAAAGATAGTGGACAACTTGTGTGGTTGTAATTTTTGAGAGATAGAAAAGTACATCGATTTGTTAGAAAAGTTGGGACAAAAGTCCCCAAATTAGAGAGAAATGGAACTATGGGTTTCGTTTGATTGATCGTAATCAAGAATGCAAACCAAACAATGCTTTTTAGGTTCCATTCTAATCCAACAGTGCCAAAACCTCAAACCAAACTGCACCTAAGAAGAAATGGTCATTGCATAACATGGTTTAATGGGGAATTGTCTTCCTTTCCATTGTCCCCATGTATAAGTACCATCAATAACAAATTAACAACCCATCAAGATCATACCACATGTTTTTAGGTCCACAATTAGGTCTATCTATCATTTCTCAAATATTATTTTTTATGAAAGTGTGGCATATGTTTACCATATTTTCAAAAGACAAATTTACCAACACGTCCATTTAATTATCGAAAGACAAATTTACCAACACTGTCCATTTGACAATTGACATAACTAATTCAATCCGTTTTTCGAATTATAGGCTGGCCAACTTGACCGACTCCGAGTTTTGGTTGTCAACTCAAGCTTAATTTCTTTTTTTCCTATATCAAATCCTTTCATTATACCAGAATGAAGCAAAAGCGTGTTGTTCTATCACCAACGACCCTAATAATACGCTTGATTGCTCTATTATTACAATAATCAGCAAATAAATTTTGTTCCAAACTGGCGCATAGCCTTTTTTTTTGATAATGCAACTGTAATGATATGATTAACGACTTAATCATTCAGAGAAAAATATTTTAACATGTAATCCAAAGCTCTAGTTTTTCCTTTGTTTTGAAGGAAAAATGATTCGTAAGCCTGAAATGTCTAAAATGTCGACATCAACAAAATGTGAGATCATGACAAATTCAAATGCTTTGATGAAAAGAGAACGTGGTTATAAACATTTGAAGAAAATATTTTGCTCGACACTTGTCTTAGAATCGGGAAAAAAAACGCGAAAGCTGTCATATAAGTTAACTTATGATGACGCATAAAACCTCGTCAACGTCTATAGTATCCATCTCCTAAGATGCCATAACCGGGTGTCGTTTATTATTTCCCACAAAAGCTTGGCTTAGCATTTGATATCCATCTCTATAATGCTCAATTGAAAAACATAGTTGTCGCATCGCCTCCCGTTGCCTCTATTGACTTGTTTGACTTTTGAGCCCTGTCAACCAACTCTACATGTTCTAAATGTAACTGGTCCAAATGCAGACCCAAATCATCGATTTGACCATCTTTCAAAGTCAACTCCTTATCTCGAGTTCATTTTTTTCAAATTTTAACTGTTCGATTTCACCTTCCATCTCTATTTTAATAACTTGTGCATCCTCTTCTGATGACTGACAACGTAGATCGTGTTCTTTGATGGTGTCATCTCAAAGCGCACGTTCTTTCACCAGTTTTGTGACTTGTTCTTGAAGTTGAAGATTCTCTTCAGATAACGTTTGGTTTGCATTTGACAACGTTTTTCTCTTGGCAAATGAATCACCACCCCCTTAGATTAGCTACCCATTCTAAAATTGGCCACAACAATTCCAACCCGTTTTGACCCGTTACTCAATCAGGTAGACCATTCCATCTAACCGCGCAATGCAATCCCAAACACCCTGCCAAAGTCCCAACAATTTCTTACATGTGCAGTGAAAGCTACAAATAGATTAGCAAGTTTAATAAGCAATCCCAAACATGCTCATTTGTCTTATTCTGATTATATATGGATTTCAGGCAAAACAAACACCCCCAATTAATCATATAATCAAAATCAGTTTCTGTCTCACATATCCAAAAAAGAACATTTCTAGATTATAAAACTTCCAAAATCCAACTGCATCTTTCTACTAAAGCAAAGCAATTAACCAAGGCAAAAACATATCTTGAGCTGAGTAGAACCGTTATTAGTTGATCTTCGCCCTTGAGAAGTCCATTACCGTACAAATTAAAATTTTGGAATCAGAAACCATAGAGTGACAAATTCAAACTTTGGTTGATTGCAAGATGTAACAAGTTTTTTTCAAATTAACACGTTGATGAGGTGATTTAGGTAAAGATCCCTAGCAAGTTATGAGGGTCAAAATGTCAAATGGGTTGAAAGTCGCCAAAAGTGCACCTTACTTCTTAAGGCTAACGTACTTATTGTAGTTAAATTACTTTTGAACACACCAAAAAATTGTAGACTAAACCGTCTTGTTTGACTTAGTAATGGAACTAAAGCCAAACCAACCCACCCATGTTGTCACCTCTAGTATTAGGAGATATTTACCTCAGACATGAACTTTTTCAAACTTTTTCAAACTGTCTTCTTTATGCATCTCATCACTCGTTGGTTTGCCCATCTGCTTCTGTCGTTGATAAAACTAACAAAAGACACATTCGCGGAACATTAGTCATGTTTCATTGGATTGTAAAAGTNTTTTAACTGTTCGATTTCACCTTACATCTCTATTTTAATAACTTGTCCATCCTCTTCTGATGAATGACAACGTAGATCGTATTCTTTGATGGTGTCATCTAAAAGCGCACGTTCTTTCACCAGTTTTGTGACTTGTTCTTGAAGTTGAAGATTCTCTTCAGATAACGTTTGGTTTGCATTTGACAACGTTTCTCTCTTGGCAAATGAATCACCCACCCCCTTAGATTAGCTACCCATTCTAAAATTGGCCGCAACAATTCCAACCCGTTTTGACCCGTTACTCAATCCGGTAGACCATTCCATCTAACCGCGCAATGCAATCCCAAACACCCTACCAAAGTCCCAACAACTTCTTACATGTGCAGTGAAAGCTACAAATAGATAAGCAAGTTTAATAAGCAATCCCAAACATGCTCATTTGTCTTATTCTGATTATATATGGATTTCAGGCAAAACAAACACCCCCAATTAATCATATAATTAAATCAGTTTCTGTCTCACATATCCAAAAAAGAACATTTCTAGACTATAAAACTTCCAAAATCCAACTGCATCTTTCTACTAAAGCAAAGCAATTAACCAAGGCAAAAACATATCTTGAGCTGAGTAGAACTGTTAATCTGTAATTAGTTGATCTTCGCCCTTGAGAAGTCCATTTCCGTGTGATGCACAAATTAAAATTTTGGAATCAGAAACCATAGAGTGACAAATTCAAACTTTGGTTAATTGCAAGATGTAAACAATTTTTTTTCAAATTAACACGTTGATGAGGTGATTTAGGTAAAGATCCCTAGCAGGTTATGAGGGTCAAAATGTCAAATGGGTTGAAAGTCGCCAAAAGTGCACCTTACTTCTTAATGCTAATGTACTATTGTAGTTAAATTACTTTTGAACACACCAAAAAATTGTAGACTAAACCGTCTTGTTTGACTTAGTAATGGAACTAAAGCCAAACCAACCCACCCATGTTGTCACCTCTAGTATTAGGAGATATTTACCTCAGACATGAACTTTTTCAAACTTTTTCAAACTGTCTTCTTTATGCATCTCATCACTCGTTGGTTTGCCCATCTGCTTCTGTCGTTGATAAAACTAACAAAAGACACATTCGCGGAACATTAGTCATGTTTCATTGGATTGTAAAAGTGAAGTTTATAACACTAACTGAGGCGCAGTAGATACTTACCATCATCTTTTCAACAGTAGATCATGTTTCTGGTCCAGGTCACCTAGCTTACTGCTCTTAGGTTCCCCTTTCTGAGTGTCAATTTTGTTGGTGATTTTAGTGTCATCAATCATTTTATGTGTAATGGTGATTTACCCGAGACCAAATGAATTTCAAGTTAAGTTATATTACAAGTTCGGAGGTGCGGAGTGCACACTTGTATAAACCAATTAACTTGATTTTGGGTACGGAAATTGGTGAAGGTTGTTAATATAAGTCAGGGGCATATGGTGACGGAATTTTGGTGGTCACTAAATTATCCATATACACTTGTCTTTTATGATGGCAGTTAGCGACAGTTTTTGGTTGTTACAAAACTGTTGTTGGACATTTAAAGGAAGTGTTGTGACTATTACAAAAGGTGTGACTTTTCACCAAGAGTCACAAGTTTTCCAACAACCACCAATATGTTTATATATATGTAAACATGATTTGGTCTTCCATATGGATACATATTCATATCAACAACACATACAAATTCTCTATGTTTTTGCTCTCTTTCTTGTGCCTAGAATTTGAGTGTTAATTCTTGTCTTATCTCTATACAAATTTCGTGTAACCCAAGGCACCAAATAGGGTCGAAATATTGTATCAGGAAAGTGAACTTTTACACGATTCAAGAATTTATCCGGCAACCTTTGATTATCAAGACCCGTTTTACTAACAATCAGATACAATAATTTCAAAGTGATAATCAAAGATTCGTGAATCTGTGTGAAAGACGAGGATAGAGAATAACTGGGAAATTAGCATACATTTTCTAATAGTTTGGTATGATAGGAGGCTTTCAAACAAAGGAATATGGTTCTCAATCTGTTTCGTTTGTTGAAGGAAGATTCAAATGGTGGAAATTTGTTGACAACAATTACCCATGGAATATCATTCTAGAAAAACTATTTTAGTTTTATATACATGCATGATAAAACTATTATAGTTTTGTATGATTTGAAGGCCATGTACATGTATACTTATATATATGCATGGATGCATGGTCTCCTGGAATCAAATTTGATGGAAATGATATTGGGAGATAACATAAAGAGTTTGAATTGATATGGTCAAATTTGATGCGAACAATGAACAAGGGATTTGATCCGATCAATACTTTCAAGTACGAGAAGTAGGAAGGAAAGATTCGGTATACGGCGTAGTAGACGAGATTAAACGATGGGACATGCAAGCATACTTTCAAGTACGCAATTTCTTTTATACTTATTCCATTATGATATATTCATGCATGCACCATTCAAATAAATATGAATTAATGCATGACACACATATTGATATGGGAGGTGATTTGCACACTCCCATATTTGATTGGGACACTCCAAACAGTGCATTAAACAGTTGTACTGTAAATATAAACTGCTTTAACTGTTTGTACATTGAGTGTCCCAATCAATTTGAGTGTGCCAATCAATTCCCTATTGATATATTTAATAGAGTATATGGAAAAATATTATGAACTTAAATGTGCGCGCATAAGGATGACAAGTCTTTAATCGAAACAGAAATTTGAAAAAGTATTGGTCTGATTTGTTATATTCTTTTTAAGTGTTGGACATGATATAATATGAAAACTATGTTTGATCCTTTGAATTATCATACTGTTTGAAACCAAATTCTAAAGAAACCATAGATGCAATTTTGGTTCCTGTATGTTGAATTTTGATACGTGGGCTACTAGTACAAGTGGAAAATCAAGTTTCCTGTAGTTTTTAAGTGTTAGTTTTATGATTAAGTCTTGACTTGGTCACCTCCTGTACATGGGTCCGAATTCCATGCTAATATGGAGACCAATTCTAGTTAACTGTTGCATGTATGTTCCATGTTTTTCTTATCATTCCTAAAGTCTAGTAAATAGTGGTAGAGTAACCCATGTTCTCATGTTGTCATTCATGTGTCCTAGAGTCTAGGAAGTAGTTGTTATTGTTTACTATAAATATGTACTTTGCATTGAGAATAAACAAGAAGAAAGAAGAGAAAATTGTTCCAAAGTTTCGTATGTTTACTTTGAGTTAAAGTAGTATTTACTTTTCATAGAGTAATCTAGTTTAGATATTGACTATTGCTAGTTTTAGTCATATCAATTGGTGCTTTCATTTTCCTTACCATGCCTCCTAAAAAAGACAATCCACCACTTGAAGAAACAATGGCAGCCCTGGCTGCTAATATCTCCAAACTTCTTGAATCCCAAACCATCACCAACGAACACATCAGGGCCACCCAAACACAATCATCATCTTCACAACTCGATATCATAATGAAACAACTCGCAGCACAATATGAACAAACTGCCACCCTCATCTCGACCATTGCTCAAAATAATGCACGCACCCAACAGCTTCCACCACCAAACAACGGGCCACCACCTCCTCATGGGCTGCAAATTCGGCCACCCAAACTCAACCTTCCGGCATTTGACGGATCAAATCCTCTAGATTGGCTTTTTCAAGCCGATCAATACTTCACTTTTTACAACATCACACCACCCCAACGTCTTTCCATGATTGCGTTTCACCTCACCGGAGACGCTCTAAGCTGGTACAAGTACCTCTTCAACAATCGTCTCCTTACCACATGGGAAGCATTCACACGTGCCCTCGAAACACGCTTTGGTCCATCAACTTACGATAATCATCAAGCCGCACTTTTCAAACTTCAACAAACCTCTACTGTCACCGCATACCAGACGGAGTTTGAACGATTGAGCAATTGTGTAGTTGGACTCCCACCAGAAGCATTACTAAATTGTNAAAAAAAATATTTTTTTTAAATACATTTTTTTAGAATTGTTATTTCGAAAAAAAAATTAATCAAAAAATAATTTTTTTTTTTCATTTCCCGGGTCAAGTCTCTGTTGTTACCAAACATTAGAATTGAACAAAATTCTCTACTGATTTCTATTCTCTCAATTTCTATTCTCTACTTCATTTCTATTCTCTGAAATTCTCTCTACCAAACACACCCTTAAGGTATACGTTAAAGCTTTAAATTCGTGCTTGATGAATGATTGCTTAGTGTTTGAAATTTGAGTATTTTAATAAAAACATCAAGTGACATTGTGATACGTGGGCTACTAGTACAAGTGGAAAATCAAGTTTCCTTTAGTTTTTAAGTGTTAGTTTTATGATTAAGTCTTGACTTGGTCACCTCCTGTACATGGGTCCGAATTCCATGCTAATATGGAGACCAATTCTAGTTAACTGTTGCATGCATGTTCCATGTTTTTCTTATCATTCCTAAAGTCTAGTAAGTAGTGGTAGAGTAACCCATGTTCTCATGTTGTCATTCATGTGTCCTAGAGTCTAGGAAGTAGTTGTTATTGTTTACTATAAATACGTACTTTGCATTGAGAATAAACAAGAAGAAAGAAGAGAAAATTGTTCCAAAGTTTCGTATGTTTACTTTGAGTTAAAGTAGTATTTACTTTTCATAGAGTAATCTAGTTTAGATATTGACTATTGCTAGTTTTAGTCATATCACATTGTGTGAGTAGTTTCGTAAAGACTTAAAGAGATTGTTTGATACCACAAGCCACCAATACTTTAATTAGTTTTATTAGTTGTTTAAAAAGTGACATATCACTATTTTGATTTAATAGGTTGCAGGGCATGTCATTTATGAAAGGGAAAATTCCACAAACACCCCATCCGTACCACATGTTCACCTTAAATGCCCCAAAAAAAATTTTTTTCTCCAAATACCCCAAGGGGAGATGGTCGCCCCTAAAACTTGGGCGGATATATTAAGAAAGTGACAAGTGTCCCTATGTGTGTCACTACCATGTACTTACATGGTACCACTTATAGCAGGTACTTTCTTGGGCGACTGGCCCACATTTCTTGGGCGACTTGTCTTTTTTGTCTTTTTGTGAAAAAATTAATAATATTGTTAAGTACATTTTTGGTCCTTGTGGTTTGCTTAGTATTTCATTTTTGTCACACACCTTATTTCTCCTTTTATAATAAATAAATAGACAAACAATTACAAATTTTATTTCTTCATCACAAATCCTTCATAAAAGAAACCCACATCCAGTCAAATCTCACACTTCTTTTTCTCACCAATCCAAAACCCATTTCGATCCAATCCAGATCTAGTCAATATATAAAAAGCATGTTGGTAACTCTAATCAAGATCTAGTCAATATATAACCAAAAAACATGGGATTAAGATTTTAAAGAAATAATACCTAGGAAGAAGGCGGATGACAGTAAAGATATCTTGAAAAACAACAGATTGCAATGTTTTAGGGAGTTTAGATAAGATTGTTTAATGATTGAAGCAAGTTCTCTACAGGCTGATGGGTAATGACATATTCTCTTTAATGAATCTTCAACACTTAATTTACGGTATCTATTATAACATCCTTCCACTGTTACAACAATCAGGTCATCACGGTAATGACAAGAAACAAAGGAAATAAGCAACTAATATTCTCCTCCTTTTTTTTTTTTTTTAAAAGTAATATTTACTTTTCATAGAGTAATCTAGTTTAGATATTGACTATTGCTAGTTTTAGTCATATCAAATTTGTTAGTGCTTGTTAATTATGGAGATGCGTTGTTTTGTTGCAAGATGATTAACATGACACTACATGAGAACTTGATTAAATTAATAATCTTGTATGGTAGAATTGAAAGGTATTTTATTTCTTTGGTTATGGATTATTATGCAAATAAAATTGTCTATTAAAGAATCACACATATTGTGTTGTATATGAGAATGATGATTATTGGTAGATATTCTTATTTTGTGTTTACTGGAAATCAAAATAAGAAAATGTTTGTCATGGAAAAATCACTTTATATATTGAAAGCCTATGCACGAATTCATTGACTAACATATTGTTTAACGACATGGTTAAACTATGCATGCATGTGTATGTGAGTTATTCATGAATAGATGATCGCGTCAATCACTAGTTTCAATGATTGGCGGCAAAGATCGAAAATAGGTGGCATGACAATGTTCTCACAACATTCTATATATGAATTTTTGGCGGTTACGTATCATAAATTGGCGGTTCTAGTTTTAACGCAACAATTTAATTTCAGAATAGGGTGATAAGACTCTTGTTAAGTTTCATGGATAAAAACATTGTTTAAGTGTTAACTGCATGATTTAGATTGGAGTGGTTGGACCATATTTGAATCACTTTTTCATATAATTGGTATGGTGAATCATGCGTTATCATTTTGATGTCTATATGAATCATCTTTTATAAATATTTATATGGGTATGGTGAGTAGTGTTCATTCATGACTTTTTGAGATTTAACTTTGGTTTGTGTTTATTTCTCAAGTAGAAAACAAATTTGTTGCGAAATGTAGTAGACAGAGCTACTTGTCTAATGGATACATATTATTTGTATATTTAGACAGTTTAACTTTAGTCAAAGGGATATCATTTGTTTGATATGTTTGGCTAGTTTAAGTACCCACGTATTTTTGAATAAAACCTATGGATTATAGTTTAGAAAGGATACAATTATTGATGCAATTAAGTTGGATAATTGTTGGGTCACTGAATTCCCAAACTCTCGTAAACTAGGATTTGAACATAAAATAACCTAAGTGTTTAAACTACCTTTAACGTTTCCGCCTTATCCCGCTATTCTCAGGCTTCATGTCATTAATCTTCAGTCTTTAGCTTTTGTTGCTTCAGTGAGGAATAACTTGGGATCAGTGAGCTATTGTCATCACTCACTGAATCCATCATCTTCTTCTTTGGCTTAGGTGCCAATCACTGAGAATCCGCCTCACTGAATGGAAAGCTTTTCTTCTTAAGCTTGTCCTCGAATCTTGAGACACTAAGGGCCCGTTTGGTTCGGTGGAATCCTACGGATTCTAGTGGAATTGGAATCCAATTCCATTCCATAACGTGTTTGGTTGACAAATTTAAAGAATTTGAAATCTGAATTCCATTCCTTACTGTGTTTGTTTGGCAAACGGAATGGAATGAAATTCCTTCAAAATCCCATATATATGGAATTCAACATTCCATGGCATATATGAGAGGATTGTTTACAATTCCATGGAATTCATATTATCTTTATTATTATTATTATTATTATTATTATTATTATTATTATTATTATTATTATTATTATTATTATTATTATTATTATTATTATTATTATTATTATTATTAATTTTTTAAATTTTTTTTCAACATCACTATATTATTATTATTATTATTATTATTATTATTATTATTATTATTATTATTATTATTATTATTATTATTATTATTATTATTATTATTATTTATTTTATTTTTATTATAAATAATCATTTAATTATTATTACTTTTTATAAATAACCACTTTATTTAATATTTAAAAATTATTATTATTTTATTATATTTAAAAATTATTATTTATTTATTTAAAATTGATTATAAATTATTATTTATTTAAAAATTATTATTATTATTATTATTATTATTATTATTATTATTATTAATATCTTAGTTTAAAATTGCGTTTTGCGATCCGATGCGCTCAAAGTCCCAGAGGCCGTTGCGTGATGCGTAATGCGAATGCGAGCGCAATTTAGACGCGTTGCGTTTAGTATTAAATACAAAAATTATTTATACATAGTATACTTTACATGGAATGAATCTAAATCAACCTCTTGCGAGTGGTATGAAGTATGAAAATTATCAAAGAATGAGCCCATAACATGAAACCCATATAAGTCAACCAAACATGTACAATTAGTCATTATCATTTCCTCATTCCCATACCTCCCAACCAAAGACACCCTAACTCACTTTATACCTCAATGATATAACATAAGTGATTCTTATAATCAAAAAAACAATATATGAGTTTACAACTTGAATCACATAACAAGAGAAGAAAACTATTTGATTATGCATTAAAGTAAAGACATTTACTCACTTTGTAAAATGGTGGAGCTTGAATGAAATAAAAATGGAGATAAGTTGGATGTAGGGTAAGAACAATGGTGATTATTGTTTCTGTAGACGCCTATAGATGTCATTAACTAAACTTCATTTTTAAAAGCCCCATTAAAACAATTGGCCTTTTAAAAAAATAGTTTTATTTTTACAAATTAGCCAAAATTCCAAATTGTGCTAATTGCGGCTATTGCTAGCATCACACAAATGCGATGAATTTTGGTCAATTGCGAGTGCAATCTGGGATGGCTCGCATTAGGTGTCATGATGCGAAATCCTAAATGCAATGCAATAATGCGCGCAATTTACGCAATGATGCACGCATTTTTAAACCAAGATTAATACATTTAAATATTTAATATTTTAATATAACTGTTTTTTCTCATTTCCTTCTTCCAACCAAACATGCGTTAGTATTTGCAAATTTTAATTCCGTTAGATTTAAAATCCTAAGGATTTCAATTTCTAACATTCCATTCCTTCACATTCCAATTCCATAAACAGATTTCAATTCCGTCAAAAACATTCTGCGAACCAAACGAGCCCTAAGGCTTAACAACTGTACTCACATGGTCGAACTCCAGATTCCGGCTGAGTGTTCAAAGCTCGTAAATCTTGAATTCGATAATCTAGTGTTGACGACCCTTCGCCTCGGGATTACCCCGAATCTTAAGACACTAAGACTTAACAATTGTACTGATATGGTCGCACTTCAGATTCCCGCTGAATGTCCAAAGCTCGTTAATCTTGACCTCAGTAATTTAAAGTTGAGGACCCTTCACCTCGGGATTACTCCAAATCTTGAGACGCTAAGACTCCGGGACTGTACTGATATGGTCGAACTTCGCATGCCCGCTGAATGTCCAAAGCTCGTTGATCTCGACCTCAGTAATTTAAAGTTGAGGACCCTTCACCTCGGGATTACTCCGAATCTTGAGACACTAAGACTTAACAATTGTACTGAGATGGTCGAACTTGAGATTCCGGTTGAGTGTTCAAAGCTCGTAAATCTTGAGCTCAATAATTTAATGTTGACGACCCTTCCCCTCGGGGTTACTTCGAATCTTAAGACACTAAGACTTAACAACTGTACTGATATGGTGAACTTCAGATTCTGGCTGCGTGTTCAAAGCTCGTTAATCTCGACCTCGGTAATTTAAAGTTGAGGACCCTTCACCTCGGGATTACTTCGAATCTTGAGACACTAAGACTTAACAACTGTACTGATATTGTCGAACTTCAGATTCTCGCTGAGTGTCCAAAGCTCGTTAATCTCAACCTCATTAATTTAAAGTTGAGGACCCTTCACCTTGGGATTACTCCAAATCTTGAGACGCTAAGGGTTTCGCAGTGTACTGATATGGTCGAACTTCATATGCCCACTGAATGTCCAAAGCTCGTAACTCTCGACCTCAATAATGTAATGTTGAGGACTCTTGACCTTGGGCTGACTCCAAATCTTGAAAGGTTGAATCTTGAATATTGTTGTGATTTGGAAGAAATTAATGCTCCTGCAGAATGTCTGAAAAAGCTTCGCAACTTAGACATCAGTCATTGTGGGAGGTTTGACTCCTTTGTGTTTGGCTATTCTTGGCCAAAGTTCGTTTCTTTATCCGAGTTACATCTGATTGCAGTTAAGACAGGTGCATGTTATTCCAGCAATACTTGGCCAGAGTTTCAGTTTACTTGTTATTATAACGAAGACTCAGCTTCATCTTTTGAAAATCTTGAGAGGCTTATTTCTCTAGGTTTTGGTGCTCGCATAAACGTCGATTCTTTTTCAGATATTATTTGTGGTTTACAATGTTTAAGAATGCTTACACTTGAAGGTGGTATTCCAGAAGCGCCAAAGAACCTTGACTGGTTAGATTGTCTAGAGGAGCTATGTTTGCGGTCTACAGATATTAAAACTCTTCCAGATAGTATTTTTATGTTGAAACATCTGGAATCTCTCAAACTTGAGTCATGTTTGCTTCTTGAGAAGTTACCTGTGGATATTGGAAGATTGGAATGTTTAGTAGTACTAATCCTATTCGAGTGTACACTTTTACAAGATATTCCAAACAGCATCTGTGAGATGAAACGCCTGGAACATTTAGAACTCTCTCATTGTATTCGAGTTGAAAAATTGCCTGAAGAATTTGGACGTTTGAAATGTTTGAAAGAGTTAAACATACAAGGTACATGGATAAGTCATCTTCCACAGAGCATTTTTGGGTTGAAAGGTCTGTGTATTGTTGGGGATAGATGGTTTCTTGAGTCGTGTGGTTTGACACCCAAAACACGAAGAACCTCAGATGAAGATGATGAAACGTTCACACCCAAAACACGAAGAACCTCAGATGAAGATGATGAAACGTTCTGCTACATATAGCCATATCACATGCCCAAAGAAGCCATAAATAAGTATTTTAACAGGTACTTTCTCTGTTTTTGTTACAATTGTATTACTCAATTCTAAATTTTCATATTTATATGGTAGTCATTAATGTTTTTACATGTGCACCATTCCCAGATTAATTGTGTCTGACGAGCCATCCGTAGTATTGCTAATCAGCACCCAAGGTGATCGATTTGTCCGCAACTTCATTAAAAATTAGTTCATGTGCATTGACGGAACTCAATAAATTGTAAACTCGTATAATCTGTTTATGATTCTTTTTCCGTTTTCCTTTGTCACATTTCGTTGTTGAAATCTCAAACATTGTATTGTCCTAACTTGAAAAGAATATATTTATTCTGTACCATAGCACATTTTTTTCTTTGCATTTTTTTTTCTTAATGTTATGTGCTTAGCTGTCCCTTCACATTTCACATGCCATAAGACTATGTTTATTGGTGAGGGTCACCAACCGGTTGGAGTACAAAATCAAATAAATACTTAATATTGTATAATATTAAGTTTGTACAAAACTGGAAAGAGAATGCAACAACCTGGCCACTCGGTGACTTTCATTTTTCTGACTCAATCCTGCCAAATGTCATACTGGGAAAGACTACGAGATGGAAGAGATCGTGGTTGCTATTGATGGGCATGGTACAAATTATGGTGGGATTGCTTAAGTTGATANTCCTAAAAGCTCTTAAAGAACCAGGCTAGTGTTCATGACCATAACTAACACGACTATGAGGAATTGACAGTGTCAGGAAGGGGGCGCATTTCCTAAAAGCTCTTAAAGAACCAGGCTAGTGTTCATGACCATAACGAACACGACTATGAGGAATTGACAGTGTCAGGAAGAGTCCAGTGTGAATATATATTGTCGTCTACACAAACAGCAGATCAGTTTAAAGACATCGCGTTCTACTGGCAGCTAGGAGGCTAAGTATATTTCACAAGGGAAGGTTTAAAGGGTAACACCTACCTATCCTATGCAAGACTCAACCGCTGAGATTTTGTTGGAATTGTGTGAGTTTCCATTCGATATCCATTCATGTGGGGGATTGTTGGAAAATTTTAGTGAACAAATGAGTTTTCACTAACTTTGGACATAGATTACTATTAGTAAATATAGTTTTATGGTTAAAGTCTTACATGGTTACGTTCTCTGTCGTGAGAACTTCATAACAAGAATTTATATGTCCAAAACGGAGTTAATGTGAATGAGATATCGAGTCTCAAAGTAGGGTATTTGGAATGAAGCTTAAGGAANAAATGAGTTTTCACTAACTTTGGACATAGATTACTATTAGTAAATATAGTTTTATGGTTAAAGTCTTACATGGTTACGTTCTCTGTCGTGAGAACTTCATAACAAGAATTTATATGTCCAAAACGGAGTTAATGTGAATGAGATATCGAGTCTCAAAGTAGGGTATTTGGAATGAAGCTTAAGGAAAATAAATGGGTTCATGGTTATCCCACATTGGTGGGTGAACAAACTGTTATCAGCAATCAGTGGATTTGTTGACCCAAAGTTTGACCCACCTTAATTCCTTTAAATTGCCAATTATTGAGAATAATAACAGCAATATGAAGTTTATGTTACGGGTTTCTCTTTATGCTCTGTAATAGCCCATTAAATGGGATTTAACAGGTTTAATGTGATTTGATTTACCTGTTATGGTTTTGCTGTATATATACAAGAATTCTCAATCATTGTAAGACCCCAACAATATCATAGCTTCTCTTCATCACAGCATACTCACAATAATTCAACTAAGTTTCAGGCAATTTGTCAATTCCGGCAGTACACCTGCTCCGGCCGTTGTACCCTGGGAAACAACCGTGTTGTTGTACACGGAATTGTTTTAAGGGAATCGTGTTCAACACGAGACTCGGTCACTTGTGCTTTATTCTCTGTTACATCTGGTTACGAGTTCATCGACATTTTCTGGTTTGTATCTTAATTCTGTACTCATAGTTGGTTTATGTTATTTATCTGTTATTTATCTTCTTTATAAACGGTACCCTTTTACTACACAAAACTGGAAAGAGAATGCAACAACCTGGTTAGTGACTTTCATTTTTCTGACTCAATCTGCCAAATGTAATACTGGGAAAGACTACGAGATAGAAGAGATCGTGGTTGCTATTGATGGACATGGTACAAATTATGGTGGGATTGCTTAAGTTGATAGTAAAAAGTTCACAATATACACTGTACTTATTGAGGTTAGTATAGCTAAAACATTATTTACTCTTCTTGACGTTGAACTTAAAATGGTTGTCGATATATCCAACTTGCTTAGTTTTTTTTTGGACAATTCTTGGTATAATACGTAAAACAAGAGGAAATATAAAGAACATAAGACTAATATTGCCATATTTAGTGTTAGATATCATAACATAATTAAAGTTTCAACACTTGATTGCGACACCTGTACTACTCGGATATGTTTGGTACCACGTTTTCTTAATTTTAGTAATTCATTTATATTTTGATAGTTTCATTTTATATATTTCTTGATAGTAATCGCAAGAAAACTAAAATGTCTGTGGGAACCTGTTTGACTTTTTTTTATAAGATTTTCCCATTTTGACCCATTACCCAATCTGCCTGTTTTGCCACATGTACTGGTTGTTTGATACAAATTATAAGATTAAGGTCTCATGTTGACAATTCAGACCATTCGTCATGCTAATATCTACTATTAATGTCGTTTCTGATATGCTGAACAGCTTTTGAAGCATACTGGTGTGGATCATGTTTGCCTGTGGAGCGCTTGTGAATAAGAAATGGTATTGTTAGCATGTTTATATTGAAAAAACAAGAGACAACTGAAGAAACCATTCCCATGTCAGACTTCCGAATAAGGTCAAGAAAAGCAAATTTGGCTGATTGTACATGCTTTCTACGACCTGGAATAGACGTTTGTGTGAATACTATTATCAACCACTAGATGAAGAATCAGACAATGAAAACTCAAAACCTGTAAGTTGCTTTTTACTCATTCCAACTGTAGTGATTTCATTTGTCAAACAAAACAGGTCAATATTTTGATAATAAATCATCAAAAATTTACAGGAAGCGATGCAATTCTTCTTGGTGCTGAGACTGTGCGTGGATTACCGTGTTGAGACCATATTTATTGTTGGTAAAATCTGTGTTGGGGTAACATCCCATTGACAACCGAATTTTATGATTTATCTTAATGAATACTTTTGTGTATTATCATGAAACGAATATAAATGGAACATATCATGGAATATTTAGCATGTAGCAGACAATTAGACAAATATGATTTGCTTGTGGTTCAGACTGGGTATGAAACTGGTTCAGTATCCAGTCATAAATATTGATGCTTAACTTTTGGTAATTTGTGTTTTTTGATCCATCTGTAATAAGTATTTATTTGGTTGGGGAAACTTGCAGGATTTAACAATCCCACCGAAGTACCTTATAGCCTTTACTGTGGGTTATGACCAGGAAAACATTGATAAAGCAATGAAGAAAGTTACTTACTTGTCCTCTGTCTTTCATGTCTGTCTAAGTGTAAACTCATCTGATATAAGTGTGAAATGATCTCTATTTATACCTGTCTTTTTCTGTTTGCAGCTTTGGAGATAAATATATGCCTTAAGCTCCAACTGAGATAACGACAGCAGCAAATTCTTTAGCTCTTAAACTTGCAGGCCATCTGCGTATGTTTAGGACTGTAAATGATGGAGCTTCACCCTGTTAAGAGCATAAATAGGTACTTCTGTTGTAATATATAACGTAAATGCAGCAACAACAATGGCACCCCAACAATGGCGTACTAACAGCCCAAATAGTCACGAACTATAACCCGAACAGCAATCGAAAACCACTTCAAACAGCAACAACGAACCTGCAACAAAATAACAAAAAGAACAGAAATTGCACGGAATGACTCCTGTCCTTTAAGCTTAATACGAACTCGTATATTTGCTGCGAGTCTACAATTGTACAAGCCCCAGGATTTGATGCAGCCAACACGTGTTTATTCGGCAGCAACCGAGTCAACACAAAACACTGGTGGTAGCAGAATTCACGAAGGGGGAGTATGGTTTTGTGGAAGAGTTTTACTTGCTATATTTATTAATTTTTCTTGAGAAGAGAACTACATCAATTTATATCCAAAATAGTTAATAGTGGGTAACCACGTACGCATTTACTTCCACATTTTGCTGCATAAATACTAGTGGAACGAGACAGCATGGCCCATGCGATGCACGGGCTTCGATTACCATGAAGCAGCATTAGTCTGGCAACGGTTAATTAGATGTGTTAACATTAGTCGCGAAACTTAAAGTGTTAAACTAAAATTTTGCTTTATTAAGCTTTTACAAATATAAATGTCTCACATGAAAGATACTCAAAAATGTGTTTGACCAATAGTACACGTGGTTGTAAGTAGTAAGTGCACATTTGATTTGCTTACTTAGCGGTTCTGAGCTTTGAGGTTCCCTGATTTGATCATCCTTCCATGTTGATACTCTACTCAAGGATACTAAAGGTTACCACTTTATCATGATATTAGTTACATAATTCAATAAATTTACTTAAGTTAGTACAATAATTAATGAATATATAAGTAGTAAACCAAATTTTGGTTTTCTCTTTTTACCTAAAATGAACAGGCATCCCATTCCCTCCTATGGTCGCAACCTACCTGAAATGGTTCTCACAAACTAAGAAGCAATGGTCATTGCATAACATGGTTTAATGGGGAATTGTCTTCCTTTCCATTGTCCCCATGTATAACCATCAATAACAAATTGGGAAAATATTATTTTTCATGAAAGTGTGGCATATGTTTACCATATTATCGAAAGACAAATTTACCAACACTGTCCATTTGACAATTGACATAACCAATTTACCAACACTGTCCATTTGACAATTGACATAACTAATTCAATCCGTTTTTCGAATTATATGGTGGCCAACTTGACCGACTCCGAGCTTTGGTTGTCAACTCAAGCTTAATTTCTTTTTTTCCTATATCAAATCCTTTCATTATACTGGAATGAAGCAAAAGCGTGTTGTTCTATCGCCAATGACCCTAATAAACGCTTGATTGCTCCATTATTACAATGATCAGCAAATAAATTTTTTTCAAAACTGCCCCCCCCCCCCCACCTTTTTCTTTTTTTTTTGATAATGCAACTGTAATGATATGATTAACGACTTAATCATCTAGAGAAAAATATTTTAACATGTAATCCAAAGCTCTAGTTTTTCCTTTGTTTTGAAGGAAAAATGATTCGTAAGCCTGAAATGTCTAAAATGTCGACATCAACAAAATGTGAGATCATGACAAATTCAAATGCTTTGATGAAAAGAGAACGTGGTTATAAACATTTGAAGAAAATATTTTGCTCGACACTTGTCTTAGAATCGGGAAAAAAAACGCGAAAGCTGTCATATAAGTTAACTTATGATGACGCATAAAACCTTGTCAACGTCTATAGTATCCATCTCCTAAGATGCCATAACCGGGTGTCGTTTATTATTTCCCACAAAAGCTTGGCTCAGCATTTGATGTCCATCTCTATAATGCTCAATTGAAAAACATAGTTGTCGCATCGCCTCCCGTTGCCTCTATTGACTTGTTTGACTTTTGAGCCCTGTCAACCAACTCTACATGTTCTAAATGTAACTGGTCCAAATGCAGACCCAAATCATCGATTTGACCATCTTTCAAAGTCAACTCCTTATCTCGAGTTCATTTTTTCAAATTTTAACTGTTCGATTTCACCTTACATCTCTATTTTAATAACTTGTCCATCCTCTTCTGATGAATGACAACGTAGATCGTATTCTTTGATGGTGTCATCTAAAAGCGCACGTTCTTTCACCAGTTTTGTGACTTGTTCTTGAAGTTGAAGATTCTCTTCAGATAACGTTTGGTTTGCATTTGACAACGTTTCTCTCTTGGCAAATGAATCACCCACCCCCTTAGATTAGCTACCCATTCTAAAATTGGCCGCAACAATTCCAACCCGTTTTGACCCGTTACTCAATCCGGTAGACCATTCCATCTAACCGCGCAATGCAATCCCAAACACCCTACCAAAGTCCCAACAACTTCTTACATGTGCAGTGAAAGCTACAAATAGATAAGCAAGTTTAATAAGCAATCCCAAACATGCTCATTTGTCTTATTCTGATTATATATGGATTTCAGGCAAAACAAACACCCCCAATTAATCATATAATTAAATCAGTTTCTGTCTCACATATCCAAAAAAGAACATTTCTAGACTATAAAACTTCCAAAATCCAACTGCATCTTTCTACTAAAGCAAAGCAATTAACCAAGGCAAAAACATATCTTGAGCTGAGTAGAACTGTTAATCTGTAATTAGTTGATCTTCGCCCTTGAGAAGTCCATTTCCGTGTGATGCACAAATTAAAATTTTGGAATCAGAAACCATAGAGTGACAAATTCAAACTTTGGTTAATTGCAAGATGTAAACAATTTTTTTTCAAATTAACACGTTGATGAGGTGATTTAGGTAAAGATCCCTAGCAGGTTATGAGGGTCAAAATGTCAAATGGGTTGAAAGTCGCCAAAAGTGCACCTTACTTCTTAATGCTAATGTACTATTGTAGTTAAATTACTTTTGAACACACCAAAAAATTGTAGACTAAACCGTCTTGTTTGACTTAGTAATGGAACTAAAGCCAAGCCAACCCACCCATGTTGCCACCTCTAGAATTGTTTGTATTAGAAGGAGATATTTACCTCAGACATGAACTTTTTCAAAATGTCTTCTTTATGCATCTCATCACCCGTTGGTTTGCCCATCTGCTTCTGTCGTTGATAAAACTAACAAAAGACACATTTGAGGAACATTAGTCATGTTTCATTGGATTGTAAAAGTGAAGTTTATAACACTAATTTGAGGTGCAGTAGATACTTACCATCATCTTTTCAACAGTAGATCATGTTTCTGGCAAGGTCACCTAGCTAACTAGCTTACTACTCTTAGGTTCGCCTTTCTGAGTGTCAATTTCAGGTTCGCCCTTGACACGGATACATCTCTAGAATTCCATAACCCAACTAATAATTAAAATTGAAATTTATAATGTGATGGTTGAGATTGCTTATTAAAGTTGCTTATAGGGATTGTTAGTAAGAGTGTAACAATAAGTAATCCAAAACAGCCCCATAACCAATACAATAAGTATATTAACCACTAAGTTTTAATACATGTAAAGGCTTGATAGTAAGAGTATAACCTTAAGTCGAGAATGTGTAACTACTGATATTCATCGGCCAGATCATACTGCATATCAGAAAAGAGAAAAGAAACATGGGCTTTAGATCACTTCTACTGAGAATGAATGCTTTTCAATAAGCAATAGAATCAGTAGATCAACACTTAAAGTGATGATAATATCCAGAACTCTGATTCTTGACTTCTATGTTTGTTAATCATACCTCACAAAGCTCTCTCATTAACATGAACCCCGTCAGTTATAAAGAAAACTATTGCTTATGGAAACAACTATCTCAAACAGCCGTTGCACCCATATATTAGATTAGCATAACATAAATATTCTAGCATAAATTTGAGGTAACGCCATGAATGAAGTTAGATGTACCAAAGTGTTATGAGGACCCATCCAGATTAACCACAACTTCCATAAACGGCCCATTCCCTGGCAAACCAGTCAAGTTATTACGTGATATATAGTCACTAACCACATTCGTATACCAAAACTCATCATTCTCATGAAACGAAACATACACTTCCAAAACCGCCTTATACACATTCCTCGGCAACATCAGTTGCATTCACCACTTCAAAACCACAACCCATCATTCAAAGGCTTATTTTGCAAAATGGGTATGACCAAATCTGCCCAATGTGTTGGAAAATTTAGTGCACTTGAGGGATGAGTTCACACCTGGTAATAGGTTTGGAGGTACGGAGTGTACACCCATTTGGTCCATGAACACCCTGACTCAATTGTGGTTATACTAGTAGACTCTGCTGCTAGACTCTGCTTCTAGACTCTGCTGCTAGACTCTACTGCTCTGTTGCTAGACTCTACTTCTATGCTCTGCTGCTAGACTCTACTGCTGACTCTGCTGCTGACTCTGCTGCTGATTCAAAGTACTGCTGATTCAAAGTGCTGCTCGTTTTAACCACTGAATCCTACTATTATGGAAAGTATTATGTTATAATTAACGGGCCGTTAATTATTCATAATTCCATGGGCTAGGGTTTGAGTAAACTCTATTATAAATAGAGATCATAACACATCTGCATGAATACGATTGACATAAACCCTAAACACTTGAATACGCTTCTGTTCTTGATTTGTGCCTAAAACAAGAACATCACTTGGTCTTATCCCATAGAGATATTCGTGTAACCCAGGCATAGGGTCGAATAGTTTCTATTGGAAAGTGATACCACGATTTCAAGTGAATATCCGGTACTCATTGATTATCTTAACCCTAATCTGGAACACAGTAACACCTAAATAACCAACAAGAATGAGATTAGGCTGAACAGCTTTGCAAAAGTGGATCAAAAGTTGGTGGCTCATGTTTGTCAAGAGATGATGAAAATGTTCAAAAGAAAAGGTCCAATTAAGGAGAAGAATGCTACCACAAATTATGCAAGCAATTCTCATCATGCAAGTATAATGTCCTGGTTTAGCTCTTCTTTTGCATTGTTTTGTCATCCATTAATGAATATAGAAATAGATTGAGTATCTCATACAGGGGCCTCAGATCATATGTCACCACACATAAAACTCTTCATTTCCACTAGAAAACTAAACATCCAATCATTGTACATTTGCCTTATGGAAGGTCAATAAAAGTCACTATAGTTGGTGAAGTAGCTTTGACACCATCCTTAATCCTTTCTGATGTGTTCTATGTGCCTGAATTTCAATTAAACTTGCTCTCAGAAGGAAAATTAATTCAAGACAAAATTTGACTACTCAATTCATTCCCACTGCTTTCATGTTTCAAGACCTTACAACTAAGCAAATAGTTTCAGTTGGCAAGGGATCCAAGTGCTTATACATTTGCAAACCAATTACTGATCCTTTTCTTTTCTCAGATGATCTGCTTTTTGTGACTCTCACAAACATTTAATACCATCTTTCTATTTAAATAAGAATGCTTTTAGCAATGCTGCAAGTGTTAAGTCAAATGTAGATATTCATACTTTTCATGTTATACTTGGACATACTTCTATGTCCAAGGTGGCTCATATTCCTGTTTGTAAAAACTTTGATGTTTCTTCCTTTACTTGTGAGAGTTGCATGTTATCCAAACACCATAGATTGCCTTTCCTTGTTAGTCATACACTTGCAAATGCACCTTTTGATTTATTGCATATGGATTTATGGGTATAGGAAACCTGCTCTTAATGGAGCCCATTATTTCTTTACCATAGTGGATGACAAAAGCAAGGCAACTTGGACTTATTTGGTGCATACATAAGACTAAATACCTGGTTTACTATCTACTTTCTTTACATATGTGGAGAATCACTTTCAAGGAAAACCAAAGTGAAGCTTTTGTGTGCAAACAACACAACAAGTTTCACACTTTCCTTCATGAAAATGTCGAAGGGTCACACCGGTGCACACTAAATAGGACAATACAAGTGGAAATAAGAAACGAGTTACAAAATGAAATAAAAGAATTGAGGAAATGAAAATACGGTGGTATTTTCATTAAGGGTGATGCGTGGTTTTGCAACCTTACAACAGGTTTTACCTCTCGCGATGTAGTATAGTGTAGTGGTAAGTACGGGGGATTGATCATTCTCCACTGGGAATAGTGTTCGTTAGGTATGAAAAGCTACTCTAATTAGGTCTAAGGGCGAGGGAAGATTATTTTTGTATTTTTTTTTATATTTTATGAAAGCAAGTAAAATCTCGGGTTTGAAGGAGTGGGCGGAATTAGTTGCTAGCCAACTAAC
>LBNU01032361.1:194957-223328 GCA_014162995.1 Artemisia annua | reverse complement strand
GGGGGGTTCTTTTGGCGGGTTTGGGTTTGTTTATTATATTTTGACCGGGTAAAGTGGTTTGACCGGGTATGGTGTTGGGTAGTATGGGATACGGGTTATAATAAGGTGGTAGATTGGGCTTGTGGGTTTATGAGGTTGTTGGGCTGGTTATTTTATTTGTGGGTTGGGTTTATAAATAGATCAGGATTGGTTAAGTGTTGTAGTAGTAGTTTAGGTTTTAATATTTCATGAGGACTAATTTTGCCAAATGATAAAATCCAAGGGTCAATCTTGCCAACTTGAGAAGATACTTTAAAGGGCCATTATTGATATTTGAGCTAAATAGTGATCCAAACTTGAAAATTGCTTTCCTGGCCTCGGCTTTTGAACTCTTTTCCAAATCTCGTGCTCGTTTTGTCTATTTGTCTTTATTTTTGTCTATTTTTTCACATATTCGTACTTGCACATATACAAACACAAAAACACAACATTTTTGACATATTTGGTTATTTTAAGTCCGATATTGGTCAAGAAAAGGTATGTGTTTTTACACATACCAGTGGTCAAAGTTATAGTTATTTAACACATCTTAACAACCATGCTTCTAACCAATAACTGATTAAATATTCGAAACTAATTAAAAATGTAATCATATTTAACCATGCACAAAACATAAAGCTTTCAATAAAAAAAAAAAAAAAAAAAAAAAAAAAAAAAAAAAAAAAAAAAAAAAAAAAAAAAAAAAAAAGAAAAAAAAAAAAAAAAAAAAAAAAAAAAAAAAAAAAAAAAAAAAAAAAAAAAAAAAAAAAAAAAAAAGGCAATACAAAATACGATTATTTTGCATGCAAGAAATTACAAAACTAAACAGATTTCAAGAAACAAAAAAAGAAAGAAATTATATTTGTAATCATGCACAAAACTAACTTCGATAAACATGAAAGAAAGAAATCAAGAAGATGACTAACTAACTTGTCACCATTTCAGCAAAGGCTTTTAAGTCTTCCACACTGACAATATCACATTATCCAACAAGTTCAAGGGCATACTTATGCGTTGCAGCAAACGTGATAATCCGAGAAATATTTTTTCAAACCAAGAGGATCGTCCAAGAAGTATCTTTTTTCTCCCTCAATAGCTGTTGATGCCAATAGTTTTAGCGTTTTTCTGGCCCTGCATTCGTCGACATGTTTCTGTTTCCATTGATTCTATCACTGATACTCGGCATTGTTGTTTCTTGTTGTGATTTTGGTGGTTGTGAAACAAATGATTTCACAATCAGTTTTTCTTAGTACGTTCATTATTCTACGCAAAGGCCTCATTTTCACTAACAAAGAAGAAATGATAAAAGAATTAAAGATTGTCTAATATTACTCGTTTCTGTAAAAAAAAAAAATTATAATGTCAAATGTCCAAAATGGTATGCTATTAATAGAAAGAAGTATAATTTCGGAGTGCAAAAATAAATTAACTTTCAAAATACTTACTATATTATTTTTTAAAAAATATTAAATATATTTTGAATGGCATATTATCCCTCTGCATCAACTTATATTTTTGCCAGAAAAATTATAAGAAACACTTCATGTTTCAATTGAAACACACTTCTTGGAATAGATTTTGTTAAAGCATCAACTCATGAGCCATTAAGAAACCATTAAGCTATGTGTTTGAGCATAATTACATGGTCAAAATGAGTTTACATTCAAAGAACAAAACACAAGAAATGGGTTTTTTTTTAGATTTTGTGTGTAAACTCTTTGTTAGCATTTTATGCATGTGTCGTTAAAAAAAAGCATTTTATGTATGTGCCATTACACACACACACACAAAACATTTTAGGTATGTGTCTACACCCAACTCTTCGGGCCGTGTTCATGCACCAGACAATCTTGAAGATGCAAACACCAGACTGACATTCAATTACTTGGTATCGAAGCCCCTTTTGTGCACCTTTACCACCCCGTGTTGCTTGTCAAACTTTCTATTTACCTTAGACCTCCTAAAATCATACTCAGTTGGCAAGGGTCGTATCTTTATATCTTTCATTTCATTATTTACGTCTTATTTCTTTTTTCATTTTTAAAAAAAAAAGATATTTGAGGAGAAACGGAAAAACACAATACAATTAGTTTACAATAAAAAATACACAAGTAATATAATCACTTATAGTTTTAGTTATTTTGTTAGTTGGAAGAATAATCAAACTTAAATCTTTACTCTATAGTTTGGTAACATATTCTTGATGTTGTGTTAGGATTTTTATTTTCTTTAATTTTTTTTTTTTTTTTTTTTTTTTTATATGTATGTAGACCGAACAATTTTAAGTGAAGGTGGTGGACATGTGACAAAAAAGTAGAAGATGTGATGAAAAGTGAAGTGCTTGAAGCTAGAATAAAAGACGTGACAAATACGTATAAACATTTTTATCTTCTTTTTCAGTTTAGCTTCAAGCACTTTTCTTCAGGGCCGTTGGGTGAAATTTGATGGCCTTGTGCTAGATTTTTAAAACGGTGCCTTTAACATCGGAATTAAACTATGTGTAAAACTGTAACTATATTATGCTTTTGTTATTATATCGATCAAATGACACGTCTAATCTTCTACAAGTTTAAAAAAAATCGTATAACTATTGAGTTTTTAAAACATTTTATGATGATCCATAAAGTTCTAAATACTTTTTTATAAGATAAGATGTCAAATATGTAGATTGCTTTTCTAAAACAATCTACAACGTTTAATTTCTCTAAAACATTATTCCCTACTAAAAATATTGTTTTAATGATATATGCGTTTTGTTTAATCTTTCAGACCAAAAATCTATTCTTCACATAAGGATGGAGTTTAAAATCATAAATATTAAAGACAAAGGGATTAAAGTGAAACTTTCATAAAAAATGTAGTTGGAGAAAACAACACAATTTATGGGCCCCACACACTTTCGTACGTCTTTGGGTTTATCTTTCCACCAAAATCTTGTACACATTAAACTCTTTTTTCATTTGAAAACTTCAAAATTTTGATTCTTGTCATATTGAAGTTACATTCTTCTTTCTAAATCATCTGTTATCCTTCTAAAACGAGTTTATACATATAAGAAATTTTCAAACATCGAAAGTACTCTAAAAAAT
Organism: Artemisia annua; assembly: GCA_014162995.1. Lineage (NCBI taxonomy): Eukaryota > Viridiplantae > Streptophyta > Magnoliopsida > Asterales > Asteraceae > Artemisia > Artemisia annua. The sequence continues at coordinate 220,221 of LBNU01032361.1, read as the reverse complement.
AGAGGCCCTATGCAGTTGATCACCCTACACATGCTTAAATCCGAGGCTGCTTCTTATTTTGGCACCTCCTCTTCCACATTTTCTGGCCACACATCCACTGTATTTACTTCAAACTGATTATTGCTTCAAACTGATTATTGATGGATAAGTTTTATAAAATTATATATCAAATTATAAGCATAGTGTTGGTATTAAACTTTTTTTAAGACCTCTTCGATTGTGAATGCTCTTAGTTTTTATTTTTTGCATGCACATACTAATTTACAAGCAGAATATAGATAGTATACAACTGTTTAATACATAAAGTTTTAATTGTGTGTCTTAAAAAAGATAATAATAAAAAAGAAATAAAAAAATTAAAAAATTCGCTTCAAAACGAAGAGAATTTTGTGTTCTTTACTGATAAAATCAATAGTTATATATAGTCGTACGTTAAATTATTTTAGGATTTTGTGTTCTTTACTGTTCTTAATGCTCTTGATAGAAAATTTAGTATTTTTTTTTTTTTTTTTTTTTTAAATAAGAATCAAGTAGTTAGCTAAAGGTCTTTTATTTTTATTTCACCATGTATCAAAACAAAACTAAAAACTCCAACTAAAAGTATACATCGAAAAAAACAAGTACAAATGTACAAATACTAAAAACCAAAAGTATCGATATCCGATAATATATAGTTTAGCATAAGTCTTGAGAGTACGTCGTACCCAACAATCGCACCATTTTCGAGTCTCCTCATCTTTTTTGCCCTACATTTACATAAATCATGTTAGCCATTTACATCTTTGAATAAGATCTCATAAAAAATATTAATTATACATCAACAAATAATGCAACACCAAAATTTCCATGCATATTACATGTGTGTGGGTAATCAGTCACAATCATATAGTAGCAAACTAAAATATATCTAGGGATGTTCGTTTAAGTTTATATAACGGGATGATGACTTATGTGATTTTCGGCTTATGTTTCATAAGCTTACTTTTTTGGCCCCCTTTTTTTTTCGGCTTATATAAACTTATTATAACATGATAAGCTTAGATAAGCCAAAAAATTTTAAAATAAGCCACAAAAAATGAGCTTATGAAACATAAGCTATAAGGCCACTATATAAGCTTGAACAAACACCCCTATGTAAGAACGTGTCATAAACATTGCATCGAGTAGAAATTTGATTATAAATATGGGAGTAAATTGCAAAAATCATTTTAGTGGTTTGGCCAAATTGCAGGTTTGGTCCTTATCCTTTCGAAAGTGCACTCGTCGTCCCTGTATGGAACTTACAAGTACACTCTTTGTCCCTGGCAAAAATTAAATGACTAAATTACCCTCACAATGATCAAAGGGAAGACTAAGGGTAGCTTAGTAATTTACCTATAGCCAGGGACCAAATGTGCACTTGTAAGTTCTTTACACGGACGATGAGTGTACTTTCAAAAGATATGGACTGAACCTACAGTTTGACCAAACCAAAGGGACTATTTTTGCAATTTGCAATTTAGATGGGTAAAGGGTCACGTGTGTTGGGCTTTTTATATTTTTTAGAACTTGTGGGCCGAAAACTGCCAAATAAATATTATACTTGGATTTTAGATTATTACTTTATTTTGGGGAAATAAGAAGCCCATCCAGCTAAATCAGCCAGCAACTTTGATCAATTGTTTAACTTTGAAATTTTGAAGTGTGCTTATTAATCTCTAACCAGTTGAATGTTTAACGACCTTTTGAATCCTTTTTCAGCTTGGCTAAAAGATACACAATTAATTTCATTTCTAGTAATTAATCCATTTGTAATAATACTTGATATATTAATTAGATATAATTTGTGAAAAAGACAAAAGAGTTTCTAGACGTGAAGTTAACCCGGCGTGTTTGCATCTTTATAGAAGACTGGTTTTAACTCAACCAAATTTGAACAATAACAACAGTAACAGCAGTCTGAGTAATCGCTCGGAACTTGTGTGGCTTATTTCTCGCATCTCCCCGAGCAATGTGTGTACATTGTATGTGTATGAGTTGTGTGTGCAGGTGTGTATTAATGAAAATGAAGGGCGAGACTTCAGTTATATTTTTATACTTTTTGCGTTGAATACCAATCTGCCAACCCTTGTGAAAAAACAAGTTTTAGCCAGGTACCAATCCACATAACCGAGTCCAGTTTTGCCACTATAATTGCGAACCAAATCGCTTGAAAATGAAGTTTTTCTTTGTCGTCGTTAATAAAAAACATAGGCAACTGATTGCTGCATTAGCAAATCAGCTAATCGTTGAGTTGAACACTAAACTATGCGAGCAAACGTTGTTTGATATTTTTCAGGTTAGATTCATTTCCAATTTTAAATGATGTAACCGTGTTGATGAAACAATATAAGGGTACCAAACTTTTGATATGCATATGTTTCTGAGATATAGCCAAAGTTGTATTTGATATATTTTAAAAACTCCCATTCTTATGCTGAAGTATCGGTTTAGCGAGATCGATACCAAGAAAAAATGATGTATCACTAGATCACAGTCAATTCAGAATAGTTGGTATACTTCAAAAAACATGGTTGCCTTAATACAGGAAGAGCATATACAGCTTCTATATTGACCATAAGACATAATGTATCTTGGCCTGTATTTACAACTCGAGTTCGAACCTACTTTTCTTTGTTGAAATCCCGAAGATCATTTACTATCCCTTCACATTTTTATCAGTCAAATTAAAAGTAATGCCGAATTCTGTTAACTAGCACTATTGGTCATCATGGAATTGATATATTTATATATTCTTTACTGTTTCACCTACCGTGTTAACGAACCTACCCCAGGTTAATGAAAAATAATGTTACCTTTACGAGAATTTCTGGCTAAAAAGTTTAATGACGTATATGTCCCAGGTTTTTCAAAATTTTAAGCACCCTACGTTTAATTTGCATTTTAGGCATTAGATGGTATTTGATGACCTAGCTACATATTAGAGTTTATAAAAACAAATATAGCTCACATTTAACACACAAATGTCTACATAGGTAATAATAAATCTTATTAAGCACATTACAAGTTGTATATACAACTATAACAACACGAGGGTAGATTAATCTATGAAGAAAAAAAAATGCAATAAGAATGGAACAGAAAACTTGAAATTTATTCAAATAAAGAGGAAAAAAAAGCTTTATGATGACGTTAAATGCAAGAGATGCAACATGAATATAGACATGATATCAGATACTCAGAAAGCGAAAAATAAACCGAGTCTAATAATAATAATAATAATAGCATGACAGGAAATGTTATGTACATCAAAGAGAGAAATGATATACAAATTAAAGCTATATATCAGCAAAAATACTACCGTAAAAAAATTCTATTTTTGACTCCGCAATCTTAACATTTATCTAAGCATGACTCACTATAGATTTAAGACTCTGCACCACAGCTGGTATTAAGAGCCAAAAGAAAAGTGTTTGCCCTACCCACTCGATGTTGCTTAAAAGTGGTTAATAGACAACATCAACTAGACTACATCATAGCAAGTGGTTTCATGATGCACATTTTATTCAAACAAACGCAAATATTAACACGGTCCTAGTGTGTGTATATACATAAAGTAAAGTAAAGTAACTCCCAGTACCGTCTTCCACGGGTTATGGTCCCAATACCGTCTTCCACGGTGTGCGTATATACATACATACACGCAAAAATATTTGTATAATACTCAAACTAAAAACGTGCCCCCCCCCCAACACACACACACACACACACACACACACACACACACACAAAACTTAGCGTATCTAGATACACAGAAGCACCTATTAGAGCACAAACTAAATTCAGAATCCAGCAGAGCGTTAGTTCATTCCTAGATAAGTCCACAAACCACCTACAGAAACACGTTCTCCAATCCAAACATTTCCTACCCGCATTCTTAATTTCTTAATTTGGTAAAGCAACTGAAAGATAGACCACATAGCATAAAAAGAACAAAATAACCAAATCATAAATGACCTCTATATGCAAATCTAAGCATGCCTAAATTATTTCCTAAAGAATCATTAACGCATTTACAAGAAACATGGGCACAGTAATACCTGAACAAACGATTCCCGTCCAATTTCCCAACAGTTCATTGGTGCTGCTTCTGCTGTATTTGAAGCAGTAGGCTAGCTGCAAATTTTAGTGTTGATTGATATCGTTCATTCTTCTCTGCATCAAACTCCGAACTTTGCTGACCTGGCACCATACCTTGCGGTTCAGAAACATTAGTACCACGTACCTGGCTTGACGATGTAACACCACTAACTGTGTGCAAATCCTGTTGGTACGGCTGGGTGCCCTGTACAGGAAGTGCAGACCGCACACTTTCTGAAGTTGGAAAACTAGAAGATGTTAAAGATGTCAACGCCGCAACAGAAGTTAACGGTGGCCTTGCAGCTGTATTGCCTGATAGTTGCTGACCATTAGAGTTAGCCTTGGCTAAAGCCGCCAGGGTCGCAAGAAGTTCAGGTGTTAAAGAATCTACAGCCGGGATGGCAGGTGTTTCAGTAGCTGGTGGTGCATAGTACATAGGTAAGGAGTTACTAGCTGGAGGAGCTTGTAACTCGTTAGTATACTGAGGCTGGCTAATTCTAGGACCCGGTGCAGGTTCAGAGGCATGTTGTGGGAACTTTAGAACCACCCCATAGAGCCGTGGGGGGCCCACAACTTTCAAAACCCTTGTTAGAAAGTCTGATGGTGGGACCAAGAATAAGGTAGTCCCATCGTCAAATTTAGCAACACCTGCTCGATTACGGTCACCCATGTACCGTAGGAATTCAGTAAATGAAGCAAAATCCTCTTCACTATCAGGCAAGAAGTAAATGATATCAAAACCAATAGCATCTGCGTAATGTTTTTCCAGCATATCTAATCCTGTTCTAGCCGAACAATTAACAATATCAGGCCTGCAGATTCAAAGGCTCCACATGTTAAATAAATTTAGATCACTCTACGCCGATCCATATGTGTTTTACACTTCTTCAATCTAATGTTTACACTTTGTGACAATATATCCAGAAAAAAATCTATTCACGCGTTTTAATTTGCATTCACATGATGTCTAGTGTCATCATTCATAAACAAGTAGGATTTTATTATCACAAATCAAAATCAGGGCCGGATTTGAGCATGTGCGGGGTGATCAACCGCACAGGGCCTCAAATCTTATAGGGGCACCATGATTATAGACACGTAAATACATTTAGTTCGAGTTCGAGCACAAATTTGACTCATATGTGTTGTGAAATGTGATATACTTTGATCCATACATAAAATAAAATGAAAAACTTTTAGTTTTAAGTGATTTTCAAAGGATGCATAAACAGGGGTTGTGGGTACAGGGCCTCAAACGAAGAAGAAGACTAGTTTAGTTTTTTTCGCACTTTACACCCTTTAACTTTTGTAGTTTGTACATTATTCTCTTAAACAGTCACTATTATTTTCAAACTAGTGTAAGATGGTTTACAAATATGACAATTTCAACCCTCAAGGTTGATAAAATTGTTAAAGGTTAGTAAATGATAGGTATGATAGGTTTGTGTGTTGATAAAATTATCTTATTTATTACCAAAAATTGTTTGAAACAAAAATTTATAACGTTACAAGATTGACATTTTGTTTTCAGCTTTAATGTTTTTGAAGNTGGTCCCATCGTCAAATTTAGCAACACCTGCTCGATTACGGTCACCCATGTACCGTAGGAATTCAGTAAATGAAGCAAAATCCTCTTCACTATCAGGCAAGAAGTAAATGATATCAAAACCAATAGCATCTGCGTAATGTTTTTCCAGCATATCTAATCCTGTTCTAGCCGAACAATTAACAATATCAGGCCTGCAGATTCAAAGGTTCCACATGTTAAATAAATTTAGATCACTTACGCCGATCCATATGTGTTTCACACTTCTTCAATCTAATGTTTACACTTTGTGACAATATATCCAGAAAAAAAATCTATTCACGCGTTTTAATTTGCATTCACATGATGTCTAGTGTCATAATTCATAAACAAGTCGGATTTTATTATCACAAATCAAAATAAACAACTTATTTAAGAAAACAATTAGTGTGTAACCATTAGTATACGCCTAAGGTGATGTGTCTCGTGATCCAACAAAAACATTTAAGAGTATTACAAAGTTTCTCTTTCACGGTCACAGAAAGCTTTACTCAGTAGCCTATTTTCTAATTTTACGAAATATTAAACTTTATTGCAGTTATTGGTAAAACAGAGACAAAAAGTACACCTTGCATTTACAGAACCTAAACTGCGAAGCCAACTTTTCTCTTTAAGAAACTTAAATATAAAGAAAGGAATCACTTACAGCTCATATCCAATCCAATCTCCAACAGGAACACAGCGCGCATGACAAATACGATTTCCACCCTTTGCAATTATGCCTCGCCATATATAATCTGGGTCAGGAGTAGGACTACCAATAATGTCGGGACTCGTATTTGTGAATCTTGTGTTTGAAGGGACTAAACCCTTAACTTGCGGAACACCTCTGGTTATTTGATTGGCTACCAAAACCCGATCATTCATTTCGCCATAGGCCATAGTTCCTTCAGTTCTTAACCTTTTGGGCTCCCTTTGTATTTGGCTCGGATCAAAACCACCCTGAGGAGCGAAAGGTTGTATAGAAGTATGGAGTCCTACAACACCATGAGGAATTGCACGTCCATTGAAGCTATTTGGCACTAATAGTTGACCACTTACATTCAGCTGTGGTGCTTGGTATTGGAGCCCTCCGGTTTGATTTGCTGTGGGGTCGTTTGGTGAGAAAGTAATTAATATTCTAGGATCACTGAAAAGTTTTCCCTGCAGCCGCTCTTTGGCAAGATTAGCCTCTTCCATGCTTCTAAATTCAACGTATGAGCATAATTTCGAAGGAAAACTTGTAATTTTTTCAATCTCGCCAAACAGAATCATGGCATTGTGCAACTTCTGTTCATCCATATGAACAACAGGAGGATAAGATATACACAAAATATTACTCGGTTGTTGTTCATCCTCTGTTTGACCTTCTGACTGAAGAGTAGCCTGTAAAAAAACACGACCTATGAAGAGAATATTCCATTTGTTTTTATTACCTAGATTTGATAAACCAAAATTAATAACTTACTTTTCTAGCTTGAGATCTCAGATAATCCACATGCATTATAGTTCCACGTTTTTTCTTTCCATTCATAGCTTCCTTAGCCTTAGTTGCATCTTCTAGCCTACAATAATCGACAATCGCAGCATTTTTTTCCCACTGGAATTTAAACTCCTCGATTTCACCAAATTTAGAGAATTCATCTCTTAAAGCTTCTTTCGAAACGTACTTACTGATACCAGTAACCCACAAGCACTTGCACGGTTTAGACTGCCACAAAATTAAGAAAATATAATAAATACGAGGTAATCAATGATAACAAGAAAATAGATCAGATCTAAGCAGCAGGTCGCAGACTTGCAGAGGCAGAATATGCTGAGTAACTATAATTCCTCTTTACAACAGACAAACACACAAAAAAAACATGCAGACCGAGTGAGATCCAAGAAAATTGGTTTAGAGTGTTATTTGTATAACTTGTTCTAGGTTAATTATTATCGTGTTGATAGATTCTCCACTCGACATATTAGAAAAGTTGAGGTTTCTCTAAGTACTACTTTGCTTGTGTTTTTTAGTTCATGTGTCCAACGTGATTCTTAAAGTAAGTTTTCATATTTGGATGCTGTACGTTATCATACTCGATTGCATTATGTTTGAACAGCTAAATCGTTCACGAAACAAAGTTTTACATATTGTTTAATCTTTGTGTTCTTTAGCTGGTTCAATTTTGAGTTAGAACTATTCATTTTAGTAAACGCATAAATCTCTTTGTTGTGAAAAATTATTAGAATGCTCCTGTTAATACTACAGATCCGTTTTGCTCGTTTTGTAAACGCATACCACACAATCCAGGAGGTGTTTGTTTCGGCTTTGGGGGGGGGGGGTGTTTGTTTTGGCTTATATAGCGGGCTTATGGCTTATGTAGTTTTCGGCTTATGTTTAATAAGCTCACTTTTTGCGGCTTATTTTGAAACTTGTGAGATTATATAAACTTATCATGAGATGATAAGCTTACATAAGCCAGAAAATCTCAAAACAAGCCACAAAAAGTGACCTTATAAAACCTAAGCTGAAAAACCAAATAAGCCATAAACCCCTACATAAGCCGAAACAAACACCCCCCAAAGCCGAAGCGGCAAAATCAGCTCATCGCGCCATCTTCTTCGCTTCGTACATATCACACATCCTCATGTATCTCTATTTTACATCTCAATTTTTAATTATCTTTTATCAAATTTTACTCGTTCGTTTAGCTCGTTTCGCAAACAAAACGCTACTTGAAGTTAGCGTTAGGCTATGTTTGGCGCAAAGCTTTTTGGAGCTTTTTGAGACGATGAGCAGTGACCAATGAGCTTTTTGATTTTTAGTGTCCGTTTGGCAAAAGAGCAGTGAGCTTTGCTATTTTAATGCGGCTACGGCTCACAGCTACTGCTCGCAGCTACTTTTGCCAAACATAGCGTTAGTGTTGTTACATCATTCTACACTTTATAATAATCACAAACAAATACATCAAAACACTTTTACAAAACAAACAGCTACTGCTAACCGCTACCGCAAACAATTCAAATACAAATAATAAAAATAATAATTAGATCTAATAATAATTTATATAATATATATTATATACCGGTTTAGCAAATTGAATGGTGAGTTTATTTCCACGTAAAAGAAATCCATTGAGAGAGTCCTTAGATCTAATTGCATCATCATTACTACTCATATTTACAAATCCGTAATTTCGAGAACCGTAACACGTCACGCTCTCCACGCCCCCGTATTCGGAGAAGAGCTTCTTCAGCTCCGATTCTGTTACGTCTGGTGGCAGGCCGCCAACGAACAGATTGGTAGAAGACATTTTTTTTTTTTTTTATTGATTGATTGGTTTTTGAGATGGAATTAGGGTTTGGATTTGGGGGTTTTTAAAAAGGGGGTGGTTTTGGCAATATATACACGTCTCTCTCTCCCTGCCACGTCACTCTCTTTACTAGCTAAATGGTAGTTATCCGTAAAGTGTCTTAAGTCCTGCCTTTTTTTTCCTTTTTTTTTTTCATCAGAGGTCATGTTTGAACCGACCGACCAAGACGAGACCGAGACCGAACAACTAGCGGTTCAGTTTTGGTCTTGAGTTTTTCCTTATTTCGGTTTCGGTCCAATCCGGTTTAAAACCCAACCATTTTGCCTTTTGGACCGAACCGACCAAAGAACCGGACCAGACTAAACACATTCGGTCTCGTTCTCGGTTTTTGAGCAATTTCGGTTTCGGTCTCAGTTTTGGTTGGTCCAGTACGGTCTTCAACCGATGATCAGCCCTATGTTTATTAGAGTAGCAAGTATTTTAGAGTGCTTTGGAGAAATAGCGTTTTAAATATAAAAGCTTGTTTAAGTAACTAGCATTTGTATTTTGTGCAATTGTTCATTTTCAAAACGATTTATGAAAAACTATTAAAATCTTTGTACTATCGTTATGCTTATTAAATTACATTGGTAAGGATCCAGTGAGAAAAAAAATTGAAATAAAAAGAATGAGAAATAACTATAATCATATATTTTTAGGATGCATCGACTTCAATTATATGCATTTCTGTTCATCTATGTTCATCCCAATTAGTTTTGAAAGTGATTTTGAAGTGAAAAATATGCAAAGTAGTACTAGCAACAAATATGACCAGCAGACGACGAAAAATACATAGGATTCTTCTAACTTGATGAAATCCATCTAATATATGTATATATATTTAATTTTTAGTTAGAAAATGTATTATGGTGCATCTAAAAGATTAAGGATGCATCTAATTCAAATCGATGCGTCTCTAATGTGTAGTTATAGTTATTTCTCATCCTTCTCATTTTAATGTTTCTTCTGTTTTAATCCTAAGTCTAAATTACATATATACCTTCAAATTTCTTTAATCAGATTATTTTAAGGTGTATATGTCCATATAGGTCATTTCACATGTTATAATTAAAGATATAACTGCGTTACCAAACACTTTTATTAAGCAAACAACTATTGTCAACTACTACTACTAATGTCGTCAAACATACCCAAAGTGTGAGAAGAAGATTTATAGTTTTTTTTATTTTTTTTTTATTATTATTTTTTTTCAGTTGAATACAAATATTCAATGCATAATTTTTATATATTTAATAATTTTTTCTTGTCAAACTTTTTATAACGTTAACACCAAATAATACACTTCAAACTTATTTGGCATATTTATTGGATATAAGATCATTTGACGACCAAATATTTTACATACCAATGGACTAATCTCCCCCATTCATCTCCCCCCCATCTTTATTTGATCTAATGGATGAGATTAATCCCAACAATTTAAAAAACCCACTTTCATCCTCTTTTTTCAAATATTAATATCTTTCAAACCGTTAATCGTTAATCGAAAAAAAATATACCGTTACGACAAGCATTTAATTATCTTTCTATAGATATGCATTGTGATATACTTTCGAAAAAAAAATATTTTTTCTTTTTTTTCACGTTTTTTTTCGTGGCCGAAAAAATCACATATGATATATCATATATGATATTACATATCATATATGATATGCAATATCATATATGATATATCATATATGATATGTAATATCATATATGATATATCACATATGATATTTTTCGGCCACGAAAAAAATGTGAAAAAAACGAAAAAAAATTTTTTGTCGAAAGTATATCACAATGCATATCTATAGAAAGATAATTAAATGCTCATCGCGATGGTATAATTATTTTCGCTTAACGATTAACGGTTTAAGAGATAATTAAATTATAAAAAATGGGTGAAATATTAAATGCTTTTAATCTCAACAATTGATTTCTTTTTAGATGGATGGTGGAAATGAGTCCCTTGGTATGTAAGGAATGTTTGGTTTTTTAAATAGCTCAACTCTATTTATTGCATGGGACCTGTCATAGTTTAGTTTACTTGGGTCTGTCGTTTCCTAAAGTAGATAATAGATTTCCTTGTTGTATATTATCTCGTGAATTTTGATGGTCTTCTATTTCCATTAATACCCACAACGGTAAACGTATTACGTTAAGTTGATAAGTTTTCTTGTTATTTAGGCCCATTATTTACCTTGGCCTCAACCCAAATATCAAGTTGCCTTTAGCCCAATCTTTGTCCAACATACAAGCCATTTTAATCTTATCAGATTACACATAAATGAACCTATTTTGCTTTTTTGAGCAAAGAACCTATTTTGCCAACAAGCAAAAAAATCGAGTTCTACCTCGATGTCTCAATAGTCTTAATTAAATCTGCTTCGATATAAACACCCTCGGCTGGAATTTTAACTCATTGTTCAAAATATAATTTTCTTTTACAATATAAATGTGTTAGGTTGTTATATTTTCTTCCTCAAAAGAAAATGCTTTTTGTTGCGCTTCCTAAGATGAGTTTGTTGTACTTTGTACACTATATTAGCTAATTTTCCTTCACTTTTTGCATAATATAAGCTGCTTTTCACATAAACGTTTTAATTTCTGTGCATTTTTTATCGAGTTATATTAATTGTTTTTCGTACTTGTTGCATTTTGGTAATTAAATTTTCTTGGTGCGACTTTTGCGAAAGTATTTTTTGTTTTGCCCTCGATGCTTGAAATTCCTGCCTTCACCACTTGCACTCCGGTCACTAGACAAGGGCCTGAGTTCAATAATAGAGTTTAACCGAATTATTTCTCTATAAGATTATAATAATAGATTTGGGCCAATCAGAAATGGATCACGTGGACTGCATCGAGTAACTAAGGATTGAGTGGAAATAAATTTGGGCCAATCAGAAACATCTAGCATGTCATAATGGGTTTAACGATTTCTCGATCATCGACTTATTTTCGTTAAATCTTCCAAATGATGCATTGTACTCAAGGTTATAAATGGCGTGAGGTGTGGCGTGGCGTGGCGGCATGGCCACGCCTCAAGCCTTACGAGCCATGGCGAAGTCATGGCATTTTTTAAGGCGTGACTAAGGCGGCAAAAAAAAATTTATAAATGTATCGTTTATGTTATAATATCATATTTCATATACATTTGGACTACTATATTAGACATTTAGACTACTACTTATTATATAATTACTATGCCTAAATACCAAATAGCCCAAATTTCAAATGCTCGTTCAAAATAGTTATTAAAAAAAAAAAAAAAATGGTTCAAAAAGTGGCGCCGCGCCTTACCAAAAAGCGCGCCTTTTCGCCTTTTCTCACGTCACGCCTACAGCAGCCGCCATGGTACATTTCGTGGCGGCAAGACCATGCCTTACGCCTTGCCGACGACTTTTAGAACACTGATTGTACTATGATTAGATTTTATAGGATAAAAAAGTAGAAAAAATTAAGTTACTAGCTAGAGGGTAAGTGTGAAAGCTTAGCATGTGATCTTTCTCTTCATATAATCCAAAGAGCATTGACTATACTCGATATGTATGAACAAGTCAATATCCAAATAGGCAAAAATACATGCACCAAAGCATTGACTATACTCGATATGAGAATGAAATTTCAACTACCCATTGAAACTTAGACTTGATTCTATTTTTCAATTTATATTTTTGAACGGCCTTGATTCTAGTATGTCGCTTTATGATATTCTTTTTAAAAGTCAACTTGAATATGATCGGTTCGATCTGTTTATAATCCATACTGCATACATTGTTACCAATATCCAAGAAAAAAAAAATGTCTTCTTCAGAGGTACACGGCGTCAAAAAATTTCTAATACCTCTGGAAGAGATCAAGCGTGCTACTCAAAATTTCAACTCTAGGATTGGATTCGATCAATATGGTGAAGTTTATAAAGGCCAACTCTCTGGACGGTGGCAAAACCGCTTAGCTACCATCACACGCAACAATGAAAGGAACGACTGTCATGAGCTTGAGATAATTTCCATGTTTCACCATGAGAACATCATAGCTTTCATTGGTTACTGTGATGATGACAATGATAGGATTATGGTTCACGAATATGCTACCAATGGAAAGCTTGATAAATATCTCATCGAAGAGGAGAGGAGGTATTATTTAACATGGGCGCAGCGTCTAAGGATTTGCATAGGTGCAGCAAAAGGTCTAAATTACCTTCACTTGGGTAGTGGGGAGCACGGTAGAGTAATACACAGAGACTTCAAAAGCGAAAATATTTTGTTAGATGAAAATCTAGAAGCAAAAATCTGTGGTTTTGGTTTGTCAGAATTAGTCCAAGGAAATCTACCACATCCAGTAGTCTATAAACCTGCACCTTTTGGTAAGTCTTACAGGGATCCGATTTACAAAGAAACCAGCATCCTCAACACCGAATCAGACGTGTATTCATATGGCATAGTAATGTTTGAAATATTGATTGGGATGCTGGCCAATCAAGAAAGGGCCGTAGGAGAATCTTATAGGGAACAAAAACTGATAAATATGGTCCGACGCTGCTATGATGATGGACTGGAAAAGTTGATTGATCCCAGTTTAAGAGATCATATTGATCGTCGTTCTTTTCTTTTGTTTACAAATACTGCATACAAATGCATCAGTTTCACCATAAAGGATCGCCCTACGATGGATGAGATTGTCAAGAGGATTGAGCAAGCATTGGATATACATGTAAGTCTTATTTTATAAGGGATAATATGTAGAAATGTAGCTAAGTTGTCACCTTTTCTAAAGTTGTGTATCCTTCTTTTTTTGTGCTTTTACAAAGCCATACCTTTTGAACTCTATTTATTGTAAGTGTATTATATGATCATTTTACTCCTCCCATGTTAGTAGAAGTGTTGATAAATGGAAGGGTAAAATGTTCACAAGAAGGCTAGACAACTTTAGTGACAAGTTAGCAACATTTCCAAGTAATTATCCCTTTGCTTAATCATTTTGAACGCAATATAGTTTCATATACAAGAAGGAAAAGTATAATCTATCGTAAATCAATATATCACAATCTAACTTTGTCATGATGCGTGTTTGCTTAGTAGCGCGATCAACATCACTTACGACACTTTTGAACAACAATTACTTACGCCCTTATTAGATTGTCTCTAGCCAATATCAATTGTTAAACGAAGGTGATTTTTTTTTAGATGTATAAATAGAAATAGAAACCAACACATGGTACGACTATTTACTGCAAGGGTTTGTTGAATGTTAGGAAATTTGTTGCGTCTCATTGTTGAAAAATCTTTAAAAAAACAAAGCCAGACTTGCGCTTGTAAACAAACTCGTTTGTATTTAGTACAGAACCAACAAGCTGCTTCTGCAATTGCCAAAAGAAGATTCGAATCTAAAAGAAGGTTTCTAATCCCACTTGGGGACATCAACAAGGCCACCAAAAACTTCAGTGAAGAAACTCTTATCTGGGCTGGATATAATATGGTCTACAAAGGACAACTCTTTGATCATGGGCACAACCACACAACTGCTATCAAACGATATCCTCGTAATGGTCCCGAAGCAAGGAATATGTTCCATAATGAGCTTATGCTAATTTCAAGCTTCCACCAAGAAAACATAGTCCCTTTCATTGGTTACTGTGATGAAAGCAATGAGATGATTATAGTTTCCGAGTATGCCATCAATGGAAGCCTTAATAATCATCTCAAAGACCCCAATAAGAGGCGCTGCATAACATGGTCTCAACGCCTCAGCATTTGCATAGGGGTCGCAAGAGGACTTAAGTACCTTCATTCGGGTCTGGGGGAGCACGAGCGAGTAATACATGGAGACATAAAGAGCGGTCAAATATTATTATATGAGAATCTAGAAGCTAAAATTTGTGGTTTTGGTGAGTCATTTTTAGTCCCCAGAAATCATCCAGATACCCAAGTCTGTGAGGGTACAGTCGGTCACCAATATTACATAGATCCCATTTACAGTGAAAACGGCATCCCCAAAACAGAAATGGATGTGTACTCATTTGGTGTTGTACTATTTGAAATATTGACTGGGATGCTGGCTAATCAACGAAAGAGCATTGGAGATAATGAGCCACTAGATCTAATAAATTTGGTCCGACGGTACTTTGATGATGGGCTGGACATGTTAATTGATCCCCATATCAGGGATGAAATTGATGCACGTGCTTTACATACGTTTACGGAAATTGCATATAAATGCATTAGTTTCAACATAAAAGATCGTCCCTCCATGAATAAGATCATCAAGAGGATGGAGGAAGCATTGTATATTCAAGTAAGTTATTTCAATTATAATTTTTTGAAAGAGAATCTAGATAGCTAGTACACAGGCCACAATAAAAACCATCATTATAGTATCGACTATATTCAAATTTTTTTTCTTTTTAATTTTTATTTTTAATAAGATTAATCTGTAAAATGTATGCGTGCATTACTGGGATTTAACTTTTATGATGACTTTATTCACAGAACCACGGAGCTGCTTCTGCCGTTACTAGAATTGACCAGAAAATAGCAGATTTCCTAATTCCTCTGATTGACATCAACTCGGCTATTGGAGAAAAAGGTCAAGAAACTCAGATTGGAGCCGGTGGCTTTGGCGTAGTGTATAAAGGCCAACTCTCTGAGCGCTGGCAAAACCGCACAGTTGCCATTAAATGCCTACATCCTGAAAGTTACCAAGGAGAGCACGAGTTCCGCAATGAGCTTAAGATGATTTTTAACTTCAACCATGAAAACATTATCCCCTTCATTGGTTATTGTGATGAAGGCGAGGAGAAGATTATAGTTTTTGAATATGCTAGTAATGGCAGCCTGGATTGTCATCTCGAAGACAAGGATATGAGACATTGCTTGACATGGGAACGTCGTCTAAAGATTTGCTTAGGGGCCGCAAGAGGACTTGACTACCTTCACTCGGGTCTTGGGGAGGACAACAGAGTAATACACAGAGATGTAAAGAGCGGAAACATATTACTGGATGATAATATGGAAGCAAAAATATGTGATTTTGGATTATCAAAATCTGGCCCCATAAATAAGCCACATACCAAGGTATATACAAATGCTGCGGGTACCAATTTTTACATGGATCCTATTTACCATGAAAGCGGGATCCTCCAGAAAGAGTCAGATGTGTATTCATTTGGCGTGGTAATGTTTGAACTGTTGAGTGGGATGCTAGCTTATAATCGAAGAAGGTTTGGAGATGGAACAAAACCACAAACTTTGATTAAACTGGTCCGACGCTACTATGATTACAAACCAGAGTGGTTGATTGACCCCGTCATAAGAGATGAAATTGATAGCCGTTCTTTTAATACATTTAAAGAAGTAGCATTTCAATGCATTGGTTTCAATCCAAAGGAACGCCCTACAATGGAAACAATCATGGATAGGATTGAGGAAGCATTGGAATTTCAAGTAAGTATTTTTATTTCGGAATTTTATTTCATAGGCAAAATTAAAAGGGAGATTTGCAAAATTGACCTCCAAGATGACGCACGTATTTCAAAATTGAATCAACTCTGTGCTATGTTGCTAAAACTAGGACACAGAATCACGGTTTGCAGAGTTTACCCTTCTGCACCCACTACACACGAATTTCTCACATATTTATTATTTTATTTAATAACCTACTAATCCCTTCTGCAATCTTGCATCATGAACCTTAAATTATTTTATTAAAGCTGTTGGTTAGCCATGGAACTTCAATGAATTATTAAAGTATGTTTGTATATGTGTCTTACCATTCATCTAGTTCAACTACACTTTGTGGTAGGTAACTAATCAAGGGGACCTTAAGCAAAATGTAACTGAGAGCTAATTCATATGGATCATTGGAGTAATTACTTATTTACTCTTCACAAGTTCAGTTTCTTAATTAAGAGCTTTATTTTTTGTTATGAGAACAGTAATAAGTGGAACTTTGAGTTGTATACTTGTAAGAATTGTTTGTGTGCTTGCACGTTCTAATATCTTTCACATTCGCCTGGGAAAGAAGTGCACTGCTTTCTATTTCTTGTTAATCCATATCAGTTTATCCTTCCTTATTTTTTAGGGAAAAATCTTTAAAAATGTATTAAACTTGTCACAAAAATCACTTTCGTGTAGCGAACAAAAAAAATAACTTTTTGATGCACTGAACTTCATTTTTTTGGCCTTTTTGATGTATTATTGACGTTTTTGCCCCTGAAAATATTGAAATTCCAAGGGTAAAATAGTCAGAAAAAAGTACGAAAATCCATCAAAAAAGACAAAAAATGAAAGTTCAGTACATCAAAAAGCTATTTTTTTTGTACGCTACATGAAAGTGATTTTTGTGACAAGTTTAATACATTAAAAAAGATTTTTCCCTATTTTTTATTTTTTAAATAAGCAATTAAGCATTTCATTCAATCACCAAATAATACAATACAGTACGTTATAACAATATACAAATTCACATAACACCTCACAATATTATCCTTTTTAGTATAATCCAAATTAGGAGTGGAAATGGTAGCAAAGCATATAAAGAACCTGTTAACCATCTCAGCAGTGATGATATCTTAAAACCATAACGAAACAAGGTTTATGACGCTAGGAGACTTTCAATCTTTTTCATCAGATAAAAGGTTTTTTTTTTTTTTTTTTTTTTTNTATATTCAAGTAAGTTATTTCAATTATAATTTTTTGAAAGAGAATCTAGATAGCTAGTACACAGGCCACAATAAAAACCATCATTATAGTATCGACTATATTCATTTTTTTTTTCTTTTTAATTTTTTTTTAATAAGATTAATCTGTAAAATGTATGAGTGCATTACTGGGATTTAATTTTTATGATGACTTTATTCACAGAACCACGGAGCTGCTTCTGCCGTTACTAGAATTGACCAGAAAATAGCAGATTTCCTAATTCCTCTGATTGACATCAACTCGGCTATTGGAGAAAAAGGTCAAGAAACTCGGATTGGAGCCGGTGGCTTTGGCGTAGTGTATAAAGGCCAACCCTCTGACGCTGGCAAAACCGCACAGTTGCCATTAAATGCCTACATCCTGAAAGTTACCAAGGAGAGCACGAGTTCCGCAATGAGCTTAAGATGATTTTTAACTTCAACCATGAAAACATTATCCCCTTCATTGGTTATTGTGATGAAGGCGAGGAGAAGATTATAGTTTTTGAATATGCTAGTAATGGCAGCCTGGATTGTCATCTCGAAGACAAGGATATGAGACATTGCTTGACATGGGAACGTCGTCTAAAGATTTGCTTAGGGGCCGCAAGAGGACTTGACTACCTTCACTCGGGTCTTGGGGAGGACAACAGAGTAATACACAGAGATGTAAAGAGCGGAAACATATTACTGGATGATAATATGGAAGCAAAAATATGTGATTTTGGATTATCAAAATCTGGCCCCATAAATAAGCCACATACCAAGGTATATACAAATGCTGCGGGTACCAATTTTTACATGGATCCTATTTACCATGAAAGCGGGATCCTCCAGAAAGAGTCAGATGTGTATTCATTTGGCGTGGTAATGTTTGAACTGTTGAGTGGGATGCTAGCTTATAATCGAAGAAGGTTTGGAGATGGAACAAAACCACAAACTTTGATTAAACTGGTCCGACGCTACTATGATTACAAACCAGAGTGGTTGATTGACCCCGTCATAAGAGATGAAATTGATAGCCGTTCTTTTAATACATTTAAAGAAGTAGCATTTCAATGCATTGGTTTCAATCCAAAGGAACGCCCTACAATGGAAACAATCATGGACAGGATTGAGGAAGCATTGGAATTTCAAGTAAGTATTTTTATTTCGGAATTTTATTTCATAGGCAAAATTAAAAGGGAGATTTGCAAAATTGACCTCCAAGATGACGCACGTATTTCAAAATTGAATCAACTCTGTGCTATGTTGCTAAAACTAGGACACAGAATCACGGTTTGCAGAGTTTACCCTTCTGCACCCACTACACACGAATTTCTCACATATTTATTATTTTATTTAATAACCTACTAATCCCTTCTGCAATCTTGCATCATGAACCTTAAATTATTTTATTAAAGCTGTTGGTTAGCCATGGAACTTCAATGAATTATTAAAGTATGTTTGTATATGTGTCTTACCATTCATCTAGTTCAACTACACTTTGTGGTAGGTAACTAATCAAGGGGACCTTAAGCAAAATGTAACTGAGAGCTAATTCATATGGATCATTGGAGTAATTACTTATTTACTCTTCACAAGTTCAGTTTCTTAATTAAGAGCTTTATTTTTTGTTATGAGAACAGTAATAAGTGGAACTTTGAGTTGTATACTTGTAAGAATTGTTTGTGTGCTTGCACGTTCTAATATCTTTCACATTCGCCTGGGAAAGAAGTGCACTGCTTTCTATTTCTTGTTAATCCATATCAGTTTATCCTTCCTTATTTTTTAGGGAAAAATCTTTAAAAATGTATTAAACTTGTCACAAAAATCACTTTCGTGTAGCGAACAAAAAAAATAACTTTTTGATGCACTGAACTTCATTTTTTTGGCCTTTTTGATGTATTATTGACGTTTTTGCCCCTGAAAATATTGAAATTCCAAGGGTAAAATAGTCAGAAAAAAGTACGAAAATCCATCAAAAAAGACAAAAAATGAAAGTTCAGTACATCAAAAAGCTATTTTTTTTGTACGCTACATGAAAGTGATTTTTGTGACAAGTTTAATACATTAAAAAAGATTTTTCCCTATTTTTTATTTTTTAAATAAGCAATTAAGCATTTCATTCAATCACCAAATAATACAATACAGTACGTTATAACAATATACAAATTCACATAACACCTCACAATATTATCCTTTTTAGTATAATCCAAATTAGGAGTGGAAATGGTAGCAAAGCATATAAAGAACCTGTTAACCATCTCAGCAGTGATGATATCTTAAAACCATAACGAAACAAGGTTTATGACGCTAGGAGACTTTCAATCTTTTTCATCAGATAAAAGGTTTTTTTTTTTTTTTTTTTTTCCTTCTTAAACATAGAACAAACCATTAAAAAAGACTTAAAAATCCAAATAGATGAACGCTAGTCGGCTCGCAATGTCGAGTCGAAAACCCAGGTAAAAAAAATGTTAGTAATGATCGAAGTCAATGTTTTGAATTTATTTTTTAATACTAAGACAGCTTGCGGATAACACCCCCGTGCTCTTAGACTCGTTCAAAGCTAATCCTTCATTAATTTATGCCTTCCTTAAGGATTATTAATATTATAACTAATCACACCAGGCATATGTGTTACAACAAGCGGGAATGCCCCTGCGCATTGCGGCAGGGCTTAGTTTTTGGGACCGTTTTTGAAGTATCAGTTGTATACTGTAATCACCTGTTAACATACTTATAAAAGAACTATTTGTATACATCTGAGTTTACACAGCGGTTTCGCAAAGTGATATGATTCAAGAAGAACAAACATTGAAATGAACAGCCCCAAGTAGAATTAGCTAATAACAATAAGCGATGTTGGCAATGTGAATACCGAACCGCAAGCATAGTTGCACTTGAATATAATTCACCTTGAGTCATATAGGATTTACACATTCGATATTTTCATGGGAACTGCAACCTCTTTCTTGCTCACCCCTAATGGAAACTAAGAAGTGAATATATATGTCAACGTTGATATGTCTTTGATCTTCAAAGAGTCTTGAACTCTTGATTTCATAATTTGATTACCCTCTCAAATACGTTAGTTAGAGAAAATCTTACATACAGATACATACCATGCATGAGAAAATTCTTAAAATAAGGTTGTTTTGAAAAAGTTGGCTCAAAATGTGACTCATTTTAGTTAGCTTCTTCACTTTTTAAAAAGAAATTGAAAATAATTAGGTTAGTAACAGCAATAATAACAACTGTGATATTTTGATATATAGTTTGTACGTATTTGCTCTTAAGCTAACAAATTCTAAAGGAAACTTTAGTAATCAGTCCAGGTTTCTAACTATAGAGTTTAATTAAGGAATTTTTTTCAAATATATAGAGTTTGTAAGCTCTTCCTAACACTATAATTATCTATCCTCTTCATTTGGTTTTACGCACAGATAAGGATCTTAAATAAATAAAATAGTACGTGTAAAAGAAAAAGTAGATTACAAAGACCAAATAGTTTGTGCCAACTTCCTTCAAACAACCCTATTTCACAAAATTTATCAACCATGCATGAATAAACACTTCTTGAAGCTAAACTAGAACTATATATAAAGATTTGGAATAAATACTTATACACAGTTTAGTTCACGAGATAATAATTAGCGAGGTTAATATACCTGCACGTTATTGTGGGAAAGTATAAATTAGCAGATACCTTGACGGTATACCAAGTTTTTCGAGTGACATTAAAAGGTCATTACATATAACATATAAATTGATTTGAGTTACACGTTTGCAACCAGTACATATATATGATGATTAAAAACATAAGAAAAGTTTTATTCCATTATAATGTCTATATATTACTTAGCATACGTATTTTTCAAATCAAAAGCTTAGATTATACTTGGAACTTTGATCAGGAAAGAAAACCCCGAAATGTTTCTCCGATTCTTTTCCATCTTTCTGATCTTCATCAAACATTGCAAACAAATACGTTTCCATGGATGTTCCAGGCCTCGAAGGTGTCCCTTGCCCACTCTTCACATGTGCAATCAGATTTCTGTAGTAAGTTCCCGCGTTTTCCATTGTTGCTCCATCATCTCCCGCACTTGGCCATCCACTCTCGGACACAACTATTGGCACATTAGCTCCACCTAGACGCGATTGAGCTGCATAATGAGCATCATACATCGCGTCAAAAAGATTTTTATATTGTTCACCGTTGTCTGGTTTGGTGAACAATGCATATGAGAGATCCAGTTTAGCTCCAACATAAGCAAAGTACGGGTAGATATTGGCAAGCATGGGTGAATTATTTTCCGCAAGGAAACTTATTATTGGCTGGATATACCCGACCACATTGTCCTTAAATGCGCCATCACTTGGAGGAGAGGAGGTTTTTAACAGCCCTGTGTAAGTTGCGGTTGAGACCTTGATTTGGAGACCTGCGTCATTAATGGCTTTTTGAACATTTTTCATCGCCGGAAGCACGAAATTTAGGAACCGGCCACTACCCGTATCAGGGTCAACTTCATTTCCAACAGAAATGTACCGAAATTTGACATCTGGGTAGTTTAGGATGTTGTTTTGGACCCAACCGGCTGCAGCATTTGGGTCAGTGAGGGCCTCGAGAGAATCATTTGGAACATCGAGAATGAATTCAATATTTGTTCCACTAAGTGCTTGAAGAGCAGCTGGATTTGGACCATACATTCGCATCCTGTTTATCCCATTCTTTTGGTAAAGGTTTACCACGTCTTGCTCAGAGGGTAAACCGTTGCCATATTGCCCATAGCATACACCTACGGACTGTGCATCTGTTTTGCAGGAAATGTAACTTGTTAGGAAAATTACTTATACCTATTCCATTAACAAATATGTGGTTTGTACATATATTTTCTACACGTTTTTATAATTAGATGCATAGATAATGTTAAATTGTTTGCAATCTTGACTGTGTACAAAATGATTATAAGTTTATAACTAAAGAAACGAAGATACGAAAAGATACAAATTTCAGAAAAAAGTTCAAAATATATCATAAGAGATTGAGGGAAACCTGTGAATATGAGAAGCTTTAGAATGAGGATGGAGAGCAGTAGGAGGTTTGATGCCATGAGATTAGTTTGTGTAATTTGCCTTCCATATCAAACCATATATATACTACTTCCGCAGTGGATTAACATAGTCAAGACTCAAGAATACCGAACAAACAGCAATGCAATTAGTCAACTTTGATTTGTCTATGGTCTTAAAAGAGTCCCAATTCCACAACTGATTAACCTCTTAAATGGGCTAAAAAGACTTTTTCGCTGTTTCTTACACTCTTAAGTGTTGGACACGTTCAAGAGGGATCATAGCTATTAGTGCTAATATCAATATAAGCAGGATGAATGAGTTGGTGACAAAGTAAAGATAAGTATTAGTATCGTATGAAAACTTGTACTATGAAATTTTTTTGTTGTGTTCAGTATGAGTTTTTGTTACCCGCACGTTGTGGCGTGTGTTAAATACATACAACTTCGGATGTAAAACGAGTAGAATCAAGACTCGAAAGGTTTACCGATGCAATCGATGCTCAAAAACCTTCTTGAGCAGAAAGCTCGTTTGAGATCACGCTCAATTGTGTGTTTTGCTTATTTTAACTTAATCGTTAATTTATACTTTATACTTCAATTCGGTTAAGAGTTTAACCGTCAATTTTTTACTCCATTGTATAGTTTCTGAACATGAACGCGCCGGTGGTTCGGTGGTTCTCAATGTTGTTGCTCCGGTGATTCAAGTTGAAGATATCGTAATTCTATTAAATTTTATACTGACTCGATTTCATTCATAGTTATTGATTTAGTCTAATCACATCATTATTCATATCATATAGTGATCACGATGTGATTGTTGCTACTCTATAATTTTTCGTCTCATTATACTTCTGTTTATTCATGCAGGCTGTTGATCAAGTGAATCCTGTTGCAATGCCGGAATTTGATGCCGTTGTTGCTCAGATAAAGGAGGTAAGTGACGACGACATCAACTAAATGACAATCCCGGTTAATTACAAGCTCAAGTGGTCAAGTGTATCAACTAATTGTAAAAGGGAAGATAGTCAAGGGACTACTTATGTAAATGTAAAAAGTAAAGGGACTAATGATGTACAAGTTGAGTCCTCATAAGCTGATGCGTAATCTCTTTCATAAGGCAGTTAATCAAAACAATAACCAACTTTCCCTCCATTTTATGTTCTTCTTCATTTCTTGTTTCTTGAAACTGTATGATTCTCCATTGTTGACACTAATGGTGTCACATCTTCAACACTTAACTTTTGGGAGAAGGTCAAGTGTCTTAGTGCTAGAGCATTTGATGATCATTCCAATTTTAAGTGTTGGACACGTTCAAGATGGATCATAGCTATTAGTGTTAATATTAATATAAGCACGATGAATGATTTGCGTGTGACTACCCTAAACAGTCTTCAGCTTTATCGCAAGTAACACGAAGTAAAAGGAAGTTTTGCCATTAAAATGAGAATGAATAGAATTACATATATATATGCAGATTTAGTTATTTCTCCTATTTATATATGTGTACACATATAAATTAAAAGAAATAGATGTGTTCTAATGTTAGGACAAATTAAACCTGCATTCGAATTTAAGGAGGAACACTTGTATGTGAAAAGAGTCACATGTAACGCACGTTCTGGATATTGTGGAGATTACAAGACTTAAGGGTCGATAACCGTATTGCCTTGAAACTGCAATATTTACCCGTTAAACTTTATCAGGTTCATGCGAAAGTTACACACACAACCTTCACGCAAGTCATGTAAATCCTCGTTTTCAAGATCGAACACGGGCATGGCCATAAAAAGGTGTGCTTTTTTCAAATAAATTAAATGGTGGTCTACCAAACATCAATACTATAACAATTTGGTTAATGCTAAGATATCCTTTCTAATTCAATGTGCAAGTAGCTTTAAGGTTATGCAATTTTATTTTGTGATGTGCGATTCATTACATTATTTACATCATTTTCTTGCGATACAAGTTACGGAATCATTTTGGCTAACAATATAATGCGCATAAACTCGGCATCAGAGTGTTAGGTATATACCAATCAAGTCTTCTAAATATTCAAGTTTTAAAGTCTTTGTGTAATTCTAAGTATCAAACAAACTCTTATTTTGATTTTTCGAGTGCCTTGTCAAAGAAGCCATGGACTATGTGAATATTAAATGTTGCCCCAACTAGAAGTCAATAAGTCAACGTTGATTTATCTTTGATCTTTTAAGAGTCTTGAACTCAAAATTTGATTACCCACTCAAATGCGTTAGCGAAAATCTTATTTCTCAGTTGCTTACACTTACGTGTTGAACACGTATGTTGTGGTTAAGAGGATTGATTGAAAATAAATTGAAACTAGAATGCTTCCTTGTAAAAGGTCGATATTGAGAGAAAAAAAATGTACGTGCATGATCCGATGATCGGCTTATACGATGTAGATTCAGTGGAAAAGAAGTGTTAATATCATATATATATATATATATATATATATATATATATATATATATATATATATATATATATATATACA
>LBNU01032361.1:127157-192952 GCA_014162995.1 Artemisia annua | reverse complement strand
TATATATATATATATATATATATATATATATATATATATATATATATATATATATATATATATATATATATATATATATATATATATATATATACACCATGCATCCACAAACGTACACTTCTTGAAGCTAAAGTAGAACTATATATATATAATTGATAATTCATAATTGATAGTAATAAGGGTTGATTACAACCGGTACATTTGATTAAAAACATAAAAACCAAGAGTTTTATTCCATTATTGTATATATATTTTTTTCGTAACAAAAGACACACGTACTTCTTTCAAATCAAAAGCGTAGATTGTACTTGGAACTTTGATTCGGAGAGAAAACCCCGAAATGTTTCTCCGATTTTTTATCTGGTTTGAGATTTTCATCAAACATCGCAAACAAATACGTCTCAATCAATCTTCCGGGCCTCGCGGGTGTCCCTTGCCCACTCTTCACATGTGCAATCAGATTTCTATAGTACGTTCCCGCGTTCTCCAATGTTGCTCCTTTATCTTCCGCACTTGGCCATCCACTCTCGGACACAACTATTGGCACATTAGCTCCACCAAGACGCGATTGAGCAGCATAATGAGCGTCATACATCGCGTCAAAAAGGTTTTTATATTGTTCACCGTTGTCCGGTTTGGTAAACAATGCATATGAGAGATCCAGGTTAGCGTCAAGATAAGCAAAGTACGGGTAGATATTGGCAAGCATGGGTGAATTATTTTCCGAAAGGAATCTTATTATTGGCTGGATATACCCGACCACANTGGCACATTAGCTCCACCAAGACGCGATTGAGCAGCATAATGAGCGTCATACATCGCGTCAAAAAGGTTTTTATATTGTTCACCGTTGTCCGGTTTGGTAAACAATGCATATGAGAGATCCAGGTTAGCGTCAAGATAAGCAAAGTACGGGTAGATATTGGCAAGCATGGGTGAATTATTTTCCGAAAGGAATCTTATTATTGGCTGGATATACCCGACCACATTGTCCTTAAATGCGCCATCACTTGGAGGATAGGAGGTTTTTAACAGCCCGGTGTAAGTTGCGGTTGAAACTTTGATTTGGAGGCCCGCGTCTTGAATGGCTTTTTGAACATTTTTCATTGCGGGAAGTACGAAACTTAGGAACCGACCACTACCCTTATCAGGGTCAACTTCATTTCCAACAGATATGTATCGAAATCTAACATTTGGGTAATTTCGGATGTTGTTTTGGACCCAAGCGGCTGCAGCATTTGGATCAGTAAGTTCCTGGAGACGATCATTTGGAACGTCTAGAATGAGTTCAATATTTGTTCCCCCAAGTGCTCGAAGAGTAGCTTGATTTGGATCATAGATTCGCATCCTGGTAATGCCGTTCCTTCGGTAAAGATTTACCACGTCTTGTTCAGAGGGTAAATTATTGCCGACTCGCCCGTTACACACACCTACTGATTGTGCATCTGTTTTGCAACAAGTAAGAACACAAATATAAGTATTTACCCATTTCAAATTTTGTCTATGTATATATACAATGTTATACTGCAGCGCTTTGTTCATACTTATCATAAAATGTCATTTGTACATACATATACGTTTTTCTACACGCTTTTATAAGATGTGTTAAAAATGTTAAACTGATTAAACTTAGAATGGTGTACAAATTGATTATACAAAAACGAAGATAAGAAAGAAGTTCAAAATTAAGCATATATAAGATATAGAGGCAGACCTATGAATATGAGAAGCTTTATAATGAGGATGGAGAGTAGTAGGAGCTTTGTTGCCATGATGAGCTCAATTGTATGTGTAATTTGTGTTTCATATCGAACCATATATATAGTAGATGAAATGAACTTTGAGTGAACCAAGTTTGACTAGTATAGTTTATTGTGTTCACAAACTATTCAACGTATAGTAATTTTAATTATTTTTTAAAATACATTTTTTTTGAACGGATATTTTTTAAAATACATAATATTACGTGTTTGGAGAAAAAAAATATATTGAACGTCCAATATGTTATATTACTAAGAGTAAGTATGATTTCAGACGTCCAAAACCATATTTCTTATTAAAATACTTAATATATCCTTTCTTGAAAAGGACATGTTAGCTATAATTATTGTAGTCAATTGGCTACAATCCTCATAAAAAATACATACAAAATGACTCAGGAACCCACAATAGACCAACAAAAAGACTCAATGACCCACATTTTTAGCATAAAATTATAGTCAATTAGCTACAATAAATTGTAGCTAATATATTCCCTTCTTGAAATGCTTAACTGTATTTCAAAGGACTGAAACTGTATTTAATTTAAAAAAATGCGGGTAACAAAAACTTTTCAAAAATACGCGCCTTTCATTAAAAAATAAATAAATTAAACAAAAAAAAAGAAAAGAAAAAAAAAAACAATTAAGTATAAACAAAATTTAATTTTATTACTTTTTTAGTTATAAACAAACGTGTTTACTTATTTAATTCTAACTCAAATTATTACATATGGTCGAAAACAGTCACAAGTTAATTTTGTTTAGACCGCGTAAATCTAAATAAAATAATCATTTCAATAAGCACAGACAAAACTTCATCGGTTTACTAAAACACTAAGGGGTTGTTTGATAACCACTTAATGTGCCTTACCCTAACTAGGTCAGTGGTCTTGCTTGTTTGATACTACCTCCGTCCCAAAATTTAAGTCCAGTTTGACTTTTTAGATTGAACTTTGACCTTAAATATTTTTTATTGTATTGTATAATATTTGATGCAAAATATATAAATGGGTTGTGTTTTAAATGTATTTTCATTTGCTATAATTTCAATCAAGTGTTATATAATACAAATAAAAATATTTAAGGTCAAAGTTCAATACAAAAAGTCAAACTGGACTTAAATTTTGAGACGGAGGGAGTAATTTTTTTTAGTGCTCTTAATCGTTCCATTAGATGTGAACCGGTAAGCAATAAAAACATGCAAAATGATTCAGACATTCAGTAACACAAAAGTTCTATGTATGCCTTTTTCGAGAGTACCCTTTAGATCATTATTTTATTGCTTATTTGTTACTCTACAAATGTAATAAACATCGTCTCGATAACCAACTTCTATATATGTATTTATTTATCATATTGTTTGCATTATCCCCTTTCTTATATTGCACGCCAAATACTATACCCCGTATTTTACAAGTTTATTCATAACCTGCTGTATTATTTTAACAATATTGTAGATTATTGCATTACTAAAGGAAAAATTATGTAATCATTGAATACAAAATTATATAAACCCAAAAATGAATATCAATGATCAATAAATTTTAGTAAAATATTCAAAAATTAAAAATAATTATATTACTGAAAGATAATGATTTTTAAATAAAATGCGATAACATTTTATGTCATTCAGAATGTCTATTCAAAACGGTTGTCAAACAACACATTTTCAATCGGTTGCAATTTCATTCAGAGCTTTTAAATCATTCAGCGCTAAATTATAATGTTTTATCAAACAGCCGCTAACATATAAAAAAGTAATTTTTTAAATATTAAACAATGGAAACTACTTCCGTGAAACTTAATTCTATAACACAATAATCAAAATATTGTATTTCTTTAAGGAGAATTACATATATCCACATTTAAAGTCCATTAATTACATATTTCCTCAGTCAAATATGAAAATAACAAATATACCCATTTTTATCTAACTTTATTGAAAGACAAATATGGTGCCAAACAACAAAATATGCAGTTCCGGCCCTATCCTCTTAATATCATCGAATTCCTCTTGCTAAATGTATATTGGTGATTTTTTTAAATAAACTAATCATTTGGTTATCATCTCTGGAAAAGAATACAATACATCTTTGTAATAACATTTGAAAAGTTAGAGATATAAGCACTAGAGGGAACAAATTGATTTATGTTTTTTTTATATGTTTAACTTCATTAGTTGGTTTTAGTTTTTTTAGATTAAAACCTTTTCTTGGACTGGATAAAATATTGGTCATGTTAATTTACTCCTATTATAGCTTGATTGAAAATGGATAAGGAAAGGGTATAATGGTCTTACTGTTAATTGTTTATTGTAAGATAGAATAATGGGTAAATATGATAATTAAGTAATTAAAATTGGGTATATTTGTTATTTAAAATTTGGGTTATTGGCAAAAAAAGGCATCATACTTGCCACTTTTTGTCATTGTATGTAGCGTCCTTTATTTTTTTTGATTGTAGCACCAACTTTTTTAAATCGTGCCATTGTGTGTACTTTGTGACCATTTTACCCTTACTTTTTTCAAATTTTGAAGGGTAAAATGGTCATTTCACATGGCTAAAAAGTCGCAAAGTACACACAATGACACAATTTAGAAAGGTTAGTGCTACAATCAAAAAAAATAAAGGACGCTACATACAATGACAAAAAGTGGCAAGTATGATGCTTTTTTTTACCAATAACCCTTAAAATTTTGATTGGAGAAATATGTAATTAGTGATGTTTAAGTGGAATGTATGTAATTGCCCCGTTAAATAGCAATGCACCGTTCCATAGAGTTAGATAGTGATTATTAAAAAGTTGTACCTCAAATTTGTCTATGATATGAAGTAAGTCCGATGTAACATGTAGTAATCTTTCAAAATATAGACTTAATTGTATGATTGATTAGTTCTATATATGTACACATATAAAAGAAATAGATGTATTCACATGTTGAACAAAACCTGTGTTCGAATTAAGGAGAAACACTTGCAGGTGAAAAGGGTCACAGCCATCACCAAAAGTTGAAAAGTGTGTGCCTTCCTCACATGTACAGGACGTACGTTCTTGACATTCTGAAGATTACAAGATTAAAAATTGTGATATCAACCCGTTGGATCGCTCAATTTTATAAGGATCATGCAAAAATTAGACATACACCATCCATGCGAGTCATGTAAACCCTCGTTTTCAGACACAAGGACATGCCAACCTCCTAAAGTGTGGTCTACCAAACATTAGTACGATAACAATTTGGTTTATGCTAAGGAATCATTTCTAATTCATTATGTACTCCGGTTTTAGGGTACGCAATTTTATTTCATGATATGTGATTACTTACATCATTCTTGCAATAGAAGTTGCAAAATCATTTTGTATGCAAGATAAGGCCTATAAACTCATACTTATAATAAGCTTATATAAGTCAATAAATTTCAAAATAAGCCGAAATAAGTTACAAAATCATTTCAAGCTTATAAAATAAGCTATTAAGTTGGAATCAAAACCTCATAGGCTGACAAATAAGCTTAAACAAAGACCCCCTAGGAAGTTTAATCATTTAGGTATAATAAAAAGCTTTAGCAGATAGTCCAAGTCTTCCAAATTTCAAGTTTAAAAGTCTTTGCGTAATTTTAAGAATCAAACAAAATATTAATTTGGTTTTTCATGTTAAGAGGGCCCTGTCAAACAAGCCCATGGCCTATGTCCACAATTTTAATTGTTAAATGTTGCCCTACAATTTTGTCTGTGGAAACTAATAAGTCAATACGTTGATTTGTCTTGGTCTTCAAAGAGTCTTGAATTTCACAACTTGATTTTGAAAAACCTTAGTTCCCGATTGCCGCTAATTAAGTGTTGGACACGTTAATGAGGGATCGAAGTGGCAAGTACATTGTTGTTGCAAGAGGAATAAAAACTAGAAGATACATCAATGTTGTATGTGTGTGTGCGCGTGCATGTATGTACGTGTGTTTGTGACAACACTTCTTTGTAAAAGGTCGAATTCCTTAAACTTCATGATCGACTTAAGGATGCAGATTCAGTTGAAACAAAAGTGTTAATACCCATACAAACCAACAACATAGCTAATCAGCCAATGTTTAGGACAGCCCAGCAAAATAGAAATAAACATCCTTAAACTCATTGACCATTAAAATTACTCGATTTAGTTTGATTACTTGAACTTATCTAAGCCACACATTCAACGTACCATACACTACACCTTGTGCATTTAAGGTTGAGGCCTACGATTTCCACCAATATGTAAACTTCCACACCTCAATTAAGTTACAGTCGATGTCAAGTGCCAACGAGCGACCGCATCACATGTGTGTTTCACAACTTGTGCACAAAAGAAAAACGTATTGCAATTGTTAAAATGCGGCGAGATAACTAATCTTCGTAGCAATGGAAAGGAAACCCATTTCATTGTACATTAACTTGGTTTAATTTCTATATCTTCTAACAAACAATAAGCATTTTGTTTGAGTTGTTCTCAGTTATATGAATATGTATTAGAAATAATTTTTTAAGTTGTAAATCCTAGTTTTCTGTATAGTATTAACCCTGGGTTTTTCCATGTATAGGTTAATTCCTATCACATAGTAATAAGAATGATCACTTTTCACTAGGACAAAGGTAGGCTGATTTCGATGACATAGGTCATCAAATCAAGAAATTTAAGGGGGCGTTTGGGTATGCATTTTCAGCTTGATTATCTGATTTTTTGCGTTTTCATACACCCAAAACGTAGTTTTGGAAAAGCAGATGGTGACTTGCTTTATACAAGCGCGATGTACTCATTCAAAGGAAATTACTCATTTATCCCCACTTTACCTTAAACTCGTTTAGTCGTTTATGAAGAATTCACAGAAAAATGTGTTTATAAAACCCTAAATTCTAGTTGTAGTTTTAGTTAAGCCCGAAGCTCTAACATCACTCTTCTTTTCTTGAAAGCCCATCTATGAAATAAATAAAATATAGAGAATATGTTAGCTACAAATTTTTGTAGCCAACACCTACAATTTTGTGCTAGTCCTTGAGTTCATTTGTGGGTCCCTGAGTTATTTTTGTGGGTCCGTAAATCACTTCTAGTATAATTTGAGTGGAAGATTGTAGTCAAGATATCGTATGCACATTGTAAAAGAAATTTAATGGCCCGCTAATGTTATTAAACTTCTTTTAAATATTCTGTAAAAGAAATTATTAATAAGTTTTAAAAAGAAGTTGTAACATGATAAGTTTAAATAATTCAACAGTATATAATGATGTATTTTTTAGTAATTTTACAAGCTAAGCTATTTAATAATTTGATTTATCAAATACTAAAAAAACTGATTATTTGATTATTGCAATATCACATAGCATAATCAAATCCAAACACCATATTTAAAAACCACTTTTTTTTACAGCTGGTTATCTAATATTAAAACGTATAATCTATTTTAAATAAGAATTCTCAAACACCCCCTTATTAGGATACGTTATGGGTGTGTTTGGTAAAAGTAGCAGTGAGCTGTGAGCAGTAGACACAGTTCACAACACACCGCTGACAGCTTCTTAAAGAAGCACTGAAAAAATGAGCATTCCTAAAAAATAGCAAAGCTCATCGCTCATTTGCCAAACGAACAATAAAAATTAAAAAGTTCATTGCTCACCGCTCATTGCCACAAAAAGCTCCGCGCCAAACATAGCTATATCTTGGCTCTAAAGATAAATATATTAGAAGCAAGACTAAAAATGGAAAGGCATCCCAAGAACCACGCATGTCAATTAGTTGCAATACATCATGAGCTTTCAAATGACATAAAAAACATTCGTGTGGATTAGTTTTTCATTTAGGCGTCGTTTAAATTTGTACTTAACTTCAAATTTTGTTTATGACATGAAATAAGTCCAATGTGACATGTTGTGGACTTCTTCATTGTATATTTGTATGATCGATTGATCCAATACTTCTACTTACGTATACAAAACTGTAAAATAGTAAAATGTATTCACAATGTTGAACAAATCCGTGTTCAAATTTAAGGAGTAACACTGCTTGTAGGCGAGAATAGTACTCATATCCATCATTAAAAAGTGTTTGTCTTCTCAATCAACTCGATTAAGGTTTATATTCTAGTAGGAAAATTTAAAAAATGGACTATTTGTACCGTATTTAACGAAAAGAGCTGTAAAAAGCATTTTATGAAAATAGACTACCCGACGCAACGGGTGAGGGTGTGTCATGAGCCGCCTACGTGGATGAGTTTTAAAAACATACTATTTGTACCGTATTGATTTGTGCGAAAACTATTAGGTAAAACAATATATCTAAATCTACATATGTTGTATGGAGTATCGTTTTGGTAAAAACTCCTTCATATGAACTCCGATTTTGATGATTCAAAATAGAAACAGATCGGAAGAAAGAGATCTACAACTTTGGTTTTTGATAAATAGAACAAAACTACGCCCGGCACACAGATTGAGTAACTAGGCAGTTTAGTCATTCAACTTGGACCGAATATGCAGACGAAAGTTCAATATAGAGACGTTAAGTTCGTTGTACTTTGGAAAGGATGGAGACCAAACATGTAATTTAGCCAAGCCACAAGGACCAAAAATCCAGCCGTTCAAAAAAAAAAAAAAAAAAAAAAAAAAAAAAAAAAAAAAAAAAAAAAAAAAAAAAAAAAAAAAAAAAAAAAAAAAAAAAAAAAAAAAAAAAANAAAGCATCCCAAGAACCACGCATGTCAATTAGTTGCGATACATCATGAGCTTTCAAATGACATAAAAAACATTCGTGTGGATTAGTTTTTCATTTAGGCGTCATTTAAATTTGTACTTAACTTCAAATTTTGTCTATGACATGAAATAAGTCCAATGTGACATGTTGTGGACTTCTTCATTGTATATTTGTATGATCGATTGATCCAATACTTCTACTTACGTATACAAAACTGTAAAATAGTAAAATGTATTCACAATGTTGAACGAACCCGTGTTCAAATCTAAGGAGTAACACTGCTTGTAGGCGAGAATAGTACTCATATCCATCATTAAAAAGTGTTTGTCTTCTCAATCAACTCGATTAAGGTTTATATTCTAGTAGGAAAATTTAAAAAATGGACTATTTGTACCGTATTTAACGAAAAGAGCTGTAAAAAACATTTTATAAAAATAGACTACCCGACGCAATGGGTGAGGGTGTGTCATGAGCCGCCTACGTGGATGAGTTTTAAAAACATAATATTTGTACCGTATTGGTTTGTGCGAAAACTATTAGGTAAAACAATATATCTAAATCTACATATGTTGTATGGAGTATCGTTTTGGTAAAAACTCCTTCATATGAACTCCGATTTTGATGATTCAAAATAGAAACAGATCGGAAGAAAGAGATCTACAACTTTGATTTTTGATAAATAGAACAAAACTACGCCCGGCACACAGATTGAGTAATTAGGCAGTTTAGTCATTCAACTTGGACCGAATATGTAGACGAAAGTTCAATATAGAGACGTTAAGTTCGTTGTACTTTGGAAAGGATGGAGACCAAACATGTAATTTAGCCAAGCCACAAGGACCAAAAATCAACTTATTCAATAAAAAGCATTAACATATGATCGAAGTCACCTTCCTAGTACTGGAGTGATTGGAACTTAAAAGAATCAAACAAAAAGCCTTATTTTGGATTTTATGTTAAGAGTGCCCTGTCAAACAAGTAATGCCCTTATTTTCCAATTTTTCATATCGTAAACTAATGAGATTTTTTATTTTCAGATTATTGAGTCTTAGACTCAAATGTACGGGGCCTAATCGAAGTATCCCCGTGATCGTTTCCACCCTTTTCTTTAACCAACCTCAAACGTGTACCTAGTGGGTTTCAACACTTAACTTCTTATGAGAAGGTAAAGCATATTTTATGTTCAGATTATTGAGTTTTAGACTCAAATGTACGGGGCTTAATCGAAGTATTCCCTTGATCGTTTCCGCCCTTTCCTTAACCAACCTCAAATGTGCACCTAGTGGGTTTCAACCCTTAACTTTTTGTGAGAAGGTTAAGCATTGCTAGACCATTTGATGATTATTCCAATTTCCCATAACGTGACATTAAATGTTGTCCCACAATTGTCTGTGGAAACTAGGAAGTGAATTAGTCAACTTTGATTTGTCTTATGGTCTTCAAAGTCCCGATTCTACACCTACTAAGTGACTAACCTCTTAATTGGCCTAAAAATACTTTTTCCCTGTTTCTTACACTCGTAAGTGTTGGATCATAGCTATTAGTATTAATATTAATCTAAGCATGATGAATGATTTACATGTGACAAAGTAAAGATAAGTAGTAGATAGTTTGCAGATTCCAGATACTAATTTGTATCAGTACCTACAAATGTAAAGATAACTACATACCACGCACCACACCTTATGCATTTAAGGTCGAGGCCTACTATTTCAATCAATATGTAAAATTCCACACGTAAATTAAGTTATAATCAATGTCAAGTGGCAACGACCATGTCACATGTGTGTTTCACAACTTGTGCAAAAATGAAATTCAAAAGAAAATGAAAGAAAAACGTATGGCAATAGTTAAAATGCAACGAGATAACAAATTTTCATAGCAATGAAAAGCAAAGATAAAATATTTTTTTATGGATAAAATGTGAAGAGATAACATGTAGTGGTAAAGAACTCATATCGTTGTACGTATTAGTTTCTCTCCATTATTACTACTTGATAGTTTCAAATTTTCTTACTCAACTCATATCTCTTGTCTATGTATATTAGTTAATTAATTATTTTGATTTCTATATAGCCTAACAAACAAGCTATATTACTCCATAGGTAAAACCTTTTGTAATCAGAAATAACTTAATGATAATCAATTAAGATATAAACAATGGAGCATAAGTAGAGACTTAAGCCAGCCCTAAGGTGCTTTAAAATGACAGGTTTAAACTGACAAGTTTAGACTTGTTTCACGGGGGTGTTCGGATTAACATAGTTCAAGGTACTTATGATTTTTAAATAAATAGCTTAATAAGCACTTTCAAAAGAGCACCTCTTTCTTGGCTTCTATAAATGGCTTGTTTAGCTCAGAGAAGCTACTAAGCCAAAATGTGTATGGCCAATTGCTTAAAATAGCAAGATACTATACATGTTTCATTGATTATAATAGCGTACTACAAAATTTAACACAAGTCACGTCCTTGCATTTTATTACCAGTTATAGCTATAAAAAGGTCACTGCTTTGTTGACAAAAAACTGAAATTAAAGTATATTGCTTTTCTAAACAACTAACCAATCACAATACAGAAGAAAATAGATATCTAGAATTTAGGACACATGACGCACGAGACTTATGTGCATAGATAGTTCCAGTAGCAAGCTCATAATGCATAGAACCAAGGTTGCAAAAAACGCGAATCGGTAGTCGGGCGGTCGACCACCTTGTAGCTTGTAATCGGTCTAGGCGGGATTAATCGGTGATTAATCAAATTGGCATTACTGACAAATTTTAGTTATTTCCGGCAAGTTTTGTGTATTTTTGGTGAGTTTTAGGTATTTCCGGCAAGGTATTTTCTAAAAAACAACTTGTAATACACTTAAACAGTTACTATAAGTGATCAAAATAAGTTTACAGTGAGTTTTGAGTACTTTCGGCAAGATTTATAGGTTTCCGGCAAGTTTGACCACCATTGACCGCCGTTGATCGTTGTTGACCACGATTGACCTATTTTTTTGACCCAGTTACATAAATCGTCAAGGTCGGTGGCCTTGTAGCACCAAATCGACGATTAATCGGCCTTGTAGACCTTTTTTTGCAACATTGCATAGAACTCGAATGGTAGAACCAAAAGATAATCAGCAATACCGCACTAGAGACTAATCAATAAAAGAAGGGAAAGGATATTAATTAGCAATGTTGCAAAAATCGTGAATCGGTAGTCGGGCGGTCGACCACCCTGCAGTGATTAATCGGCCAAGGTGGGATTAATCAGTGATTAATCGGATTGGCATTTCCTGCATGTTTTGGGTATTTCTGGAGAGCAAACTAAAGATCTTAACTGATTCCAAGCCTACTATGTTTCCAAACCTCAATTAAAGGCTCCAATTCTGATTACGAGTCCCATTGTGCGTTATAAGTGAAATAAACGATCCCCAAATTAAGTAAAATGCCTAAATTTTTATTTTTTTAAAATTGACTGATTCGGCCGATTTTTGGCCGATTCGGCCGATTTTTGGCCGATTCGGCCGATTTTTGACCAATTCGGCCGATATTTGACCGATTTTTTTCCGATTTTTCTGCCTAGGCCGTTTTTTCACCGATTTTCAAAAATAAACAAGGTGTATGACCGATTAGCGATTAATCAGTGATTAATCGGCCGATTCGGCCGATTTTTGCAACATTGTTAATTAGTACCCACCAAAAAAAAATGGATTCGAATACCCTCCCTAAGTTTTACATTTTTTAAATTTTTAATTCTTTATATGATAAAACTGTGAAACAAAAAGTATGTTTTTTTATTATTATTATTATTATTATTATTATTTTTTCTTGTACTATTAATAGGAAAGATAAAAGCCAAATATAGATAACAACACCCATAAAAAAACCAAAAAGCAGAAGCAAATCAAATAATTCAACTAAAATAATGATCAATTAACTTGGCAACTGAATAACGTCAATTAAATACTACTCCCTCCGTCTCACATTAAGTGTCCACTATGATTTTTTTAAGTCTTTTTTCGTCAACTTTGACTTTCAATTTTTTTGTTCGTGTTATATAATACTTGGTGCAAGATATATAAATGGATTAAGCTTTTGATTGTGTTTTCATTTGTAAAATTTTCATTAAGTAATATATAACACAAATAAATATATTTATCGTCAAAGTTGGTGAAAAAAGACTTAGAAAAGTCATAGTGGACACTTAATGTAGGACGGAGGTAGTAATATTCCGTTGACGTGAGCATTAGATTAACAGCATGATACTAATACACACCAATCTCCTAATAGTTAACTAGCCTATAAGCCCACTAAGAGAAACATTTAAAAGAGACAATACCTAAGACATCAAGAAGCCTAATGGTAGAGATATAGATGCAACTGAGCCAAGTCCCCAATATGCCAATATATCTCCTCTTCAAAATTAATATCAACTCTCAATGAAATGAAATATATCAGCTTTAGTTATGAAAAGTGGTCTAGGATTCTTTAACCGAAACGATGCAGGTCAAAATAATGCTTTATCATTAATATGGATAGATCATCGAATACTACTGAAAATGTGCTTGAGGCTTCCTACAAGATTAAATCTCGACTACAGGGGTGTTGATTTGGATAGCGTTTGCTGCCCCATTTGTGAAAATGATATATTGAGAATGAAGAACATCTCTTTGTCCACAGTGATATTTCCTTCAACACTTGGGCTCGGGTTCTTCAAAATATTGGAATATCGAGCATCTTTGAGGTAATCAACCTTCCAAGACGAGTTAAACGATTCTACTCCAACTTTCCATTACTTTGATACTGTGGTTAGAACAACCATTTGGGTCTTATGGAGGTTTAGAAACGACACCTGTTTCGACTTCAAACGGCCCAACAAAGACCTTATTCTCAACAACATCAAGCTTTTTTCCTATACTTGGGTGTCTAGTAGGCAAAATAAATTGTCTTTGAATTGGATAGAGTGGTGTTGTAATCCTTGTAATGCCATATCCCCTACTTTGTAATCTTCTTTTCTAGCTTCTTGCTATGTTTTATTAATTCATATTGCCGTTAAAAAAAAAAAAAGACTACTGAAAATGTGCATACACATACATGTATTACATTTTGGGAGTTGCAAATAGACAAAACTTGTGGCTTAATATATAACCGTGCCTTGTAGGAACATTTCCATGGTATTATAATTACAACAGTAAGTCTTAAGCGCCAAAGGTATTTAATTATAAAATAACCTAGGAAAAACAGACCTACTCTTGAAGCAGCCACCCATTCGCCCGTCCTAAACCCTAAACCCTATAAGCAACAAGCATGTCCTATATTCTCTGCTCATCTACACGATGGGTGTTGTTTGATTTTGTAATGATGGAGTGAGTCATTTGCCTGTTTGTTAATTCCCCATTAAGTCATGAACTCTTTCTAGTTTTCCTAAGAAATGTATTTCCCATCACACAATGGACACCTTTTTCTAAGGCCCCCGATAAAACTTCTCTCCTGTTTGTCTCCATTGTTATCTCTTACTGAAGTGTTTGCTCAAATGAGATCCAGAAACTATGAACACCAAAAGGTGCCCAAAATGCACTTTTCCTTCTCTGTAGAAAAAAATAAAAAAAATGTATTTCGGACATTAAAAGTAGCCCTAAACACCTTTCGTCTCTCCAAAACAGGACAACCTTTAAAACATAATAATGAAGTTGCTCTCTATATTGCAGCAGATCAGATGTTTCATGATGTGACATAAGATATCGAGATAGTTTGTGTCACCATCCAACAAAGAATCATGTCTACGTGTATGTCAGTAATCTTACATCAAATAAATAGTTACCAGATATTTTCAGTTAATCATCCAGGGATCATGGGATTGGCTCATATAATCTACGCTCAAGTCTGGTGAGGTATTAAATGTACATGCCATAATTTAGTGCACCAATATAATTAAGAGAATCATTTGGAGTTTGTGACCAAAAGCATACTTGGTGCGTATCATCTATAAACAAGTGTGTGTGTGCGCGCGTATCTCCATTAGTTCCCCGAATAGGGCCTTTTAATCATGAGAACACTATAATTAGCATATTCATTTTCTAGCCTTAAATAGTACAACAAACAATACTCCCTATAAGTCGTAAAACGGACAAATTATGTAATGCATCAAAATCGGATGCGAGCCCAAAAGGGTACTCCGTAATATTTAGTTAATAAGGGCTCAAGGTCTTATCATGGTGATCTCCTATTTTATAGACATATAATGATAATGATTTCCATTGTTTCATTTAATTTTACACATAACTAATAATTTAGTACCAAGTTTTATTTATCACTTCGGCTAATATTTATCATTTCTGTGGGGGTTGTTATCAGAAAGTAGGTTGCCTGATGTGAAGGGTAAATGAACTTGGTGTGGAATAAGTAGTTTGGAATAGAGAGTCATGAAAGATGGGGCTTCTTGGTCCAAGCTTTACTTCACTGTGAGGAGGTTAGGTTGGTATCTAAGTGAAGGTGTGTGTTCCCTAACTAGTGATGCCAAGTCGTCTTGTCCTTTATGTTTGAATGGTGAGGTTGAGCTTCTGTTTGAGCTATAGGGGTATAGGGGTTAATGACTTGGAAATGTAGCTAGTTGGGTATAGCCCTTCATTTTAGAGTATGGGGTGCTATAACCTTCATGATGATGCCTAGTAAAGTGAACCCATTGATCATTGTGGTTGTAGGTTGAATGGTTTTTGGAGTTCATTTACTTAGGAAATGAATCATGGAATTATGGTATTGGTGAAATATGGTGAACTTCATGGTTATAATGACTGTTATTGGGATGGTTGTATCCGATGTTGTCATTAGTTATTAGTAGTATCTGAGATAGTAGTATCAGATTGCATTTGTTTCAGTCTGTAGTATCTGAGATATGGGCATGTCCATTTTCTCTTTGACATTGATGTAATTGTTTTGTGCTAAATATATGTTCACCGTTTCCCAAAAAAAAATGTTTTAGTTGGCTTATCTGATAAATATGATTTCCAATTAAAACAAGGAAAATATTAGTACAACAAAAAATATTAGGAGATTACCAAAATCAATTAAAATTTACAGTATAAATTAAGATTTTTGTGTATTAAATGCACACTGATACTACCTTTGTCCCAAATTATTTGTCCACCCTTCTATTTTAGATAGTCCCAAAACAAATGTCTACTTCCAAATTACTCGTAAAATACAAAGTTTCACGACTTAGCCTTAATTATACCCAGTCACCAAATTGCTTTGGTTGTGATTTCATAACAGAAACACTGTAACAGAAAAAGTGTGATGATTGCACTTTTTAAAAAGTGTATCCCTATTATTCCTCTTGTGGATCACGGTGAGGACCTACAACATGCTGAAAAGGTTGCTAGTTTCTAAACCTGGATTTAGCCCTTATGCTTCCTAAGAAAAAGTGTAATTGTGTTTGTGTTTCAAGTCCCAAAAATTCATTTCAATCCCTAGCACGTTCATCTCCCAAATTTCCGGTAAAAGCTCACCCTAGTACGACACAGACAACGTCTTGCTGCTTCCCCCCCCCCCCCCTCTTAGCGTGCCTCCAATCCGTTTGCCAAGTCATAACAGAGGTAGGAATGAAAGCCGTAGAAAACAGGAAACTCGAAAGAAAGGCGAGAAAAATGAGGCAACGGTTGCAATGAAACCAAAAAGGACAAAAGAAGCGTGGCAACTGATGATTATACCAATTTAAAACCAAATGACAATTTATCAGAAACCAACAAGACTCTAAATACAAAATGTGTTCCGGATGCATAATTAGGCCCTAAATTGGTATAAAATCACATATGCCGAGTATTATCTAGTACATCTAACTAATTTATGATCTAGACGTAGCTACTACTTTTTTAGCATAACCATCATATAGCAACGATAGTTGGTCTTAGAGTTGCCTAGCAACTTAGAACATCTATTTGACTTTGCGGCCCTCAGCTAGTTCAAACCTACCATTAGTCATTGATACTTCAACATCTACATCACATTTACTTATACAAAAGATAATCTGCATAATAGAGAGCTAGTTGTAGTCACTAGTCATCCCCATTGAAGTCCATCATCAAGAGAAGATGATGATAGAGGATACAAGACTGTACCTTTTTACATTGATTAGAGATAACCAGCCAGAAACATTTGCCTTCATCTGCTTCAGCAATGTCATTAGTCGTTCTCTTTTACCACTTTCAGCATGGGGCACATTCTAGTGGGACCAAAAGGAATGCCTGCACAAAAAAAGAAACTTCTATCATACATACTAACTATGATACCCGCGTCGTCTTTCTTAGGTATGCAATTAGTAGATTTGTTTCTTCCGTACAAGAAACCGACACAAAAGTCATTAGATGCCTGCTGAGAGTCAAACCGCACTTAAAGTGCCATTATAAATAAGGTCTAACTTTCTAAAATTGAACATTGCACAAAAGAATATGGAGCCAGTATGGAAAAAACTCAAAAGTCGAACGTATTGATATGTCAATAAAATGTTTAATAAATTCAATGGTAAATTGAGTTTATGTAAGTTCAGAAATTCCAAAAATTTGCTAATGGTACAGAAAAGAAAAAATAAAGTTACAACTAAAATAAAAGTCACATGAACCCCAATTGCAGATATATAATGGACACAATGTAAACTGGTGCTTATTGCTAATGCTTCTCGTTGGACACACCATTTTGAATGCTGCCATCAAACCCATGATACGGAACTTCCACCATGGGCCTTGGAATAGGTCGTTCACCAAAGTCTTCTGGAAAGGCTTCAAAATCAGGTCCAAAGTTGAACTTGACAACACAGTTGCTCTGATTAGGAAGAGTATACATTGAAGCAGCAGGGTAGTAACGCCCACCATTCAGATCCTTGAAAGCAGACCCTTGACAAATACCATTTTTATAAAAACATATTTCACTTCCTGCACAACAAAACAACACATAAATGTGGATGACAATTTTTTTGAGCAAAAATGTGGATGAAAATTAATCGGCAGAAAAACAATATACACAACAGTAGAATATTAAACAGACCCGCGCAATTTAGCAGGCAGATAGTCATATTTTTCATTCAAATACATCACAGGCCAACTTGACTATAAAATTTGCTACCAGTTCTTGACTTTTAGAGCCTGTGATTTTCCTTTTGTTCTTGTTTTAATATTTTTAAGTGAAATTTGGATTACTAGAGTTCATGTGTGAAGGACTGAGGTGTCAGGTATTATAATTCTTACAAACAACCAAGCTATAAAATTTTAAAACATGCAATATCAAAAAGAAAGCATAAGATTATCAATTATGTACTTTTTTGAGACGACTACAATGATAGAAACTCGTATGAAGTAGGTCTCTAAGTATATACTCATTAAAACACAAAAGCTATTCTAGTAATCTAATGTAACTTATAAACGCCCATTATCTTGATGCCAGGTTCTTGACTGCTACTGCTTATGGATTATTACAGCATGATCATAATCTAAGAAAAGCTTGAAAAGGCATAACTTATAAATAAACAAATTGACAGCACATAGCATTATTTTTCTCTCTCCAGTTACACTCAGCTTTTTTGCTAACACTTTCAAGAAACACTCTTGTGTGTCCGCCAGGTGTCATTCCAACTGTTCTTTTCTCATGGGGGTGTTATTTTAGAGTGACTAAGAATATTTCCCATTGGAAGAACAGAATTAATGAGAAAGGTTTCATCTTCTCAATCTAGATGATACTGTCACAACCCAGGTGAAAAGTAACGAAATAATCAATAAAAGAAACCTAAGTACGCAATCTTGACAAAAATGATCTTGAATCAAGGTGGTGAAGTTCAATGATCTAAAACCAAATCGCATTTACATGACCCTTTAGAACAGCTTATAGATCAGTAGCTATCTGCAGAATAATATGTGAGCACGTCCTTTCTTTGTAGGGAGGCTAGAAATGTATGCAATCCTGCTGGCAGAATCAATAAGCCCAATTTTCCCAGAAGAATCTAAGTGGCACACTATCAGATACAATTCAGTCCCCAAAGGTATCTCAATTTTTGTCGTGTGGTTTCTTCTCTCCATTGTTAATATTCATTCGAATATGATACTATTAAAACTAATGGTTAAGTAATTGCAGATAGCTAAAAAGCTGTACAGCTTTAAATTGATCAAATCGCATCTACTTGGCCCTTTTGACCAGCTTATAGATCAGAAGTTCAGGATAAACTGTCAACACTTCCTTTCATTGTCGTGAGACTAGAAATGTATGCAATCCTGCTGCATAAGTAAGAAGCCTAATCTTTCCCAGAGGAATCTAAATGGCACACTATCAGATGAAAGTCAAGTCCCAAGAGTCTCACTTCTCTCAAATTATGTCATGTGGCTTCCTTTCTCCGTTGCTAATCTCATTCCAATCTCACTATTAAAACTAACGATTATTTAACTGTAAATAGTTTAAAATAAACATAAAAATAAAATTCACGTCATGA
The DNA here is from genome assembly GCA_014162995.1 of Artemisia annua. Taxonomy (NCBI): domain Eukaryota; kingdom Viridiplantae; phylum Streptophyta; class Magnoliopsida; order Asterales; family Asteraceae; genus Artemisia; species Artemisia annua. Next base: position 174,018 of record LBNU01032361.1, on the reverse strand, counting down.
GGACCAAGGTTGTAATATCTACACGCCAGATGCACATCCTGTTAATCAAATAGACAGCAATTTAGTGTTTGGGATATTATTATTATGTTTTGGGAGTCCATGTATGTGATTGACAATCTTTTGGTTTGAGTATATAAATGGGTAACAAGGAAAAACAACAGTCAAAAGTTTCTCCTACTTGCCTGATTTTAATTATGGTGGTTAATTCGGCGACTAACTATTTAGCTGTATCTGAGTATTTGCCTGATCAAGACTTGAAAGAGTATCAACTACATGGAAAATTATTCCTATAAGTAATTACCTAGCCGTAATCATGATTATAATATCTAGAAATCATAATTGTGAATGCTTTTTCTTCCAAAAAGAGAATAGTGTGATTATAAAATGGTCTTAAAGGTATGGTCAGCTTTCAAGTCCAGCCCTCTACGGCTCTACTCTACCACAGATTTCTCCAATTCTTATTCACAAAACTTTTTAGAAATTATAGTGACTGATATATGGTTTATTGTCCTTTCCACATAAATAGCAATTAGTTACTTTCAAAAGATCAATATTGACTTAGTGATGACATACATGACTAGAATTTTATATGCAATGATGATACAATATAAAGGAACGTATAACTGAAGCATATAATTCAAACTTCACTCTTAAGAAACCCGACCAAGAGTAGTATTTGTAACATTGAACTTATTAGAAGTATACGGATACATTCAAAACAGACAAATGTCAGCTAGCTCATTTTTATTTACTTTTTGACTTGTCATGATGTCATCAGAATCCAAGATTCTTTCTACATTTTAATAGCTTTCTAGTTATTGTCAGTTTCTCACCCTTTCTCCCCTTCACTTCTCCCTCACACTCTTAGGATCCAACGATAACTCATCCTGTATATCAGCATATTATATTGTATATTAATCAATCAGACTTTCAACTCGGCTTCTTTACTACGTATCCCTTATGACCATACTTTTTGCTATAGTCATCCCCCCTATAAAGTACACCTAGTAACATGATGCTACTGCATCAATGTAAGCTTTCCGACCGAGAGGCTTTAAACGATACACCAGAGGATACCGTTGTTCCAATTGCATCTATTTAATTTCATTCAAGCCTTAAATATAAACTAGATCCAAGACAACATAATACTACCAAACAAAACTAACCCATGTATAATGGGATGTTTGTGTTAGCTTATTTACCGGGCTTATGAGCTTATGTAAATATGAAAAAGCTCATAAGCCCACTTTTTTCATCTTATGAGCTTATGAAGGTGTGCTTATGGCCGTAAATAAGCCATAAGCTCATAAGCCGAAAAAAATGGGCTTATGACCTTTCTAAATTAACTTAAGCTCATAAGCCCGATAAATAAGCTAACACAAACATCCCTATTGCCAGCTTCACATTGAAATGCAAGAAAGCCACTAATCTACAGCCTAACAGCACACGCCTAACATAATGCCAAATAAGCTAATCTATAAACACATACTCGTATTAGCAAAACAAACAGTCAAGGTCACGGTTCACGAACCTGGAACCACTTTAGGCGCCTCTTCTTTCGCGTCATTAGCATACGCATACTTCTGCCCTTTATACAAAACCAACTGCGCGGCTTTCGGCGCATACCTCTCCCCATCCGGCAAATTCACATAAAACCCAATCACATCCCCTTCACCATACCCGCCCTCCCCATACTTCTCCCTAACCGCCTTATGCACTTTACTCCCGTCCACATCCCTAAACCCGTAGCTATTCCCATCGTACCCAACGGGCGCCTGCAAGTCACCTTTCTCATTACACCACCCCAACCTCGTATGCCCACTCTCGCCCAAACTAACAACCTTAATTTCAAAATACCACGCGCCCTCACTCACCCCACGCGTCGCCCGCACCATCCTATACCCTTTACAGCTCCCCGCACTCATCCTATCCTCACTCAACTCAACTTTCTCCGCTTTGTACACTTTCGACAAACAGACGCTCATTTCCGCGCTATCGTCGTTCCTGTCCAACCTATGCACCGGCGTAATAAGCACATTGTCCTCATTCTCCGCGACAGCCGCCGTGACGCTTTTCGTCCGTTTTTTCCCCCTTTTCGAAGCCGATTTCGTCCAGACATTGTTCCCTTTACTCTTTTTCTTACTGTTTTTGTTGCTTTTGGGTTTCGGAGGTAACGGCGTAACGACTTCTTCGATGGATTTGAGTTTTTTGGGCTCCGGTTCGGTTTCGGTGTCCACGAAGTTGTCGATATCGATATCGTCGTCTTCGGAGGAGATTGAGATCGATGGAGTTAGGGTTAGGGTTTCGGTGGTCGGTGGGACGACGGCGGCGGTGGTGGTGGTGGGGGTGATGACGTCATCGTGGTCGTCGGAGTAGGTGGCTTGAAGGTCGTCCATGGTGGATTGGATTTGATTTTGGCGGGTAAATTGGTTTTTAGGGTTTCGATTTTATTGATATAAGAAAGGGGGGAGGAGATGTAAAAAGGAAAGTGAAGGAGGAGTGGGGGTCTTTGTTTAGGGGGTGTTTGTTTCGGCTTATACAGCGGGCTTATGGCTTATTTGGTTTTCAGCTTATGTTTCATAAACTCACTTTTTTTGGCTTATTTTGAGATTTTTCTGTCTTATATTAGCTTATCATGTCATGATAAGTTTATATAATCTCATAAGTTTCAAAATAAGCCGCAAAAGTGAGCTTATGAAACATAAGCCGAAAATCACATAAGCCATAAGCCCGCTATATAAGCCAAAACAAACACCTCCTACGCTACTATATGTAGTTTATGAGCTTATTTGTGTTTCGGCTTGTATTTTATAAGCTTTAATTTTCTGGCTTATTTTGAGACTTGAAGGTTATATAAGTTTATTATGATATGATAAACTTATGTAAGCCCACAAGTCTTAAAATAAACCGAAAAATCGAGGCTTATGAAATATAAACTGAAATCAAATAAGTTCATAAGCCTACATATAAGCTTAAACAAACACACCCAAAGTCATCCAAAATAATTTTCTCCGTATTTTCTTATGAGATATGATATAGAGACCTAAAGTTAGGCCTAAAAAGAGGCCTAAAACAATGTGTCATGATCCTGATAAATTGTAAAATAAGTGGGTCCCTGTCTGTAGCCATCAAGATCATGACACATGGTTTTGGCCTAACTTTAGGTCTCTATATCATATCTCTTTTCTTATAGCTACCTACCTAATTAGATAGGAAAAAAATGGGGAGTATAAATCTATAACTCACGTGCTTACTTATGCAGAAAAAAAAGTTACTTTCCTTTATTTCATCTTTCAATCATTTTATTTATTTTCTTTTATTTTGTATAAAAACCCGAGAACAATTTGCTTGTTCAATTCTAAATAACACTATAACGAGCAGATCATCTCGATTATATGTTAAATTGTATATTTGCACAAATTACCTATTTTATCATTTATTCACTTGATTATCCATATTTTATCAACTTTAAATCATTTAGTCAACATTTCTTAGTCATTTCTCCTCATGTAACCCCAATGGAGCTATAATCGTATTTATGCAGTTGCCCGCGCCGTGAGTATATAACTCACATTGTGCTACTCCTACTCCTAGGGGGAAGAAGATAAGAAAAGGCCAAACGTTCTCTTGGTTTCCCAACCTGTTGCTTCAAAAGATTTCCCTCTCTCGGTTGGATGTTGGTCCAGTTACGCACGAACAATGTACCTACCTATGCACATACACACTCGTAACACATAAGACATACTTGTATGGCGAGTTTGAGGGTAGTTGTCACATGTGTAGTCAAGGTACTTAAAGGTTGTTGTGTTTGTCACCCGCGTTTAACCTTGACTTGGTTGCTCTTGATCTTGGAATATTACAACGATATAATGATACACTTTATAAAGCTTAAACTATTAGGTAGTTATGGTTTGTAAACTTTTGCACCAGTAATAGTTTAATAGTGCATTACCAGTACGGACCATGATGCCACATCGTGAGTTGATTGATATCATCTTACAATTGTGCCCGATTCTTCCAATACGGGGTGTGGGAGAATCATGATTCAGGTTTTGCTAATAATTGGATCATTCTCAAAATTGAATACTAGCTTACATACACATAAGCCGTAACCCCAGGGACGGAGCCAGAAATTGAGGTTAAGGGGGGCAACAATTACTTTCTCTATATTAGTGACATATAATTTATAGATCCGTCAACCTACCGATTCAGTGGTTCAACCATCTCAACCGATCTTAAACACCTATAAAATTACACTTACGTTTAAGATTATTTTATATGAGCTTTAATAAATAAAATACCGACTTGTTATCAGATTAGAAGATTTTAGATAATTAAATCGAAATTGACTAGGTGTTTAGTTAGCTAAAATTTGATATATTACTTCTATACAAGAATAACACAACTAAAAACAATACTAAAAGTAACTACAAATACCGTCTTTCACAAGTTATGGGTCTCAATACCATATTTCATAATGTATGGGGAGGTTGAGACGTAGATAGCCTTACCCCTACATTTGCGGTCTATCAAAGGTAGAAAAGGATATCCAGCCTTGCAAGGGGTGAGGATCGGACCCTTGAACTCAGTCTATAGAGGTAAGCGTGTTAACCACTTAATCCAAACACTTTTTATTAAAACAAAAAACAATACTACTCCCTCCGTCTCAAATTTATTGCCCACATTTCCTTTTTAGGATGTCTCAAAATAATTGTCCACTTTTCTTTTTAAGTAAAAACTAGAGAATATATTAAGGGAATATTCTCATTGAGTGATTGAGATTGATAAGGGACCCATCTTTTATATAATACAACAAAACCCCAAGTGGGGACTTTTTCATTTCAAAAAAACTAAACCTTCCCTAATTAAGTAATATTTATATCCTTTTGTTGATATACTACACAAGTAGAAGATAAATACAAAAAATTATAGATAAGATGCAACTATCAATAGAATAAACTTTTTAAATGATTATCTTTAATAATAAACAAATATAATTAAAAATCATAAATCAAACAAAACAAATATTAAATTATTTGTTTTTTAATAAATAAAAATATATTATTCAAAAAAAAATTTTAAAAAAAACCCGCGCGTGCGCGGGCATTATAACTAGTTTTTATTAAAATTTTTAATTTCTCTCTCATGACAATTAATTTGAGACGGGTGAGTAGTAGGTAATAATTAATTGTAATATTAAGAAATGAACAATATATAAGAAAAAAAGTCCCTTTTCTAATTCAAACACTTGTTCTATAAACACTAAATTATCTTTTAGATCTCACACACACACTGCCGCCGCTTTCTATCTTTTCTTCTATCTAACCCGAGGTATGATACATCATATGTATGTTTAATAAGTATAATCCTAGATAGATCTATCTATTTGTTGTTATTTTTATGCTTAAATTTGTAGCTCGACATGTGGCATGTTGTTTGTTAAGCTTCATTTTTGTCTCTAAAACCTACTTCACTTGTTCTTGATGTTGTTGTTGTACTATAACCAAGTTTATATAGGACTAGTATTTTAATAAAAGTTGTATGTTTGTTTTTAAGGATGTTTGTTTATAATAGATGAGCCTTTTAACGTCATTATTGTTTTGTAAAAATCTCATCACAAAAATTAAAGCGTGTTTATTTGGAGGTTAAAATTATGTGTTTAATATTTTTTTTTAATCAAAATACTGTGTGTTTTAGTATGTGTGCTTCTATCTATTTGTTATTTTTATGCCCAATATCTTAAATTTGTAACCAAGTTTAGATCTAAAGTGTGGGGTTTTTTGCTTATGATATATATATGCCATGCTTTGATTGTGGGTTGTGTCTCAATTCTTACTTTGCAGCAGCTCATTGTGCTTTTTTTTTTTTTTTGGTTATGTATTGAATGTTGTTTTGGTTTTGGTTCTAAAAAAAGCCAAATATGTTTTTATCTTGCTTGAATAGGTGTATTAGTATATATAGCCCTTGGTGTCGATATGTACTAATTACCTTATATGTTTCATTGAGCTACTTCTATTATAAGTTGGTAAATATAAATTTCACACTTTTTTTAATTCAAATATGCCGATGTTTGTTTGCTTATGTATGTTTTTTAAAAGGGCTCTTAAACATGAACATTCGATTTTTCTAGTATTTAGTATGTTAGATATCATTTGTTTGCCGGTAATTTCAAGTTAGTATATCATTTTACTACTAACTGTGTATGCTCATTAGTTATCTTTTAGTATGTAGTATTAGTTTGTTACTTGTTGGAACTCACTACATTTTTACTATTGCAAATTATAACTTCATTTATGTTTTTCATGTATCACACGACAGGTGGTGGCTGGAGAGGCAATGTCTGACAACATACCTTTTGATATTCAAACAGATATACTGCAAAGGCTTCCGGTTGTATCACTCGTTCGATTCCGATCCGTTTCGAAACAATGGAAGTCTCTTATCGATAGTACCAAATTCATCCTCGATCACACCCGCATTAATCGCAATGGATCTCAGCGTCATTTACTTGTACGGCACAAGTTAAATGCTCAGGACCCAGAATACACTTCCATTATCGACGACAATACTTTCCCCAACCAGAAATCTTCGGTAACCCTCCCGCCACCTCTTAGTTTAATGAATGATAGCGGTTTAGAAAAGCTCAATTCTGTTAACGGGTTGTTATGTTTTTACGGTTTTAATACAGAATTAAGAACATGTATGATTGTTCTTTGGAATCCTACCATTAGGAAAACTGTTGGTATTCCTATCCCGTCCATAGATGAAAATGATGTTTTTGGTTTTGGGTTTTGTCGGGATTCTAGTGATCCTAAGCTTGTTAAGATTAAAGGTGGTAATTTTACAATTTCTAGGGGGGGAGTATCATATTGGGAGGTTGATGTTTTTACGTTAAGTTCACGTGTTTGGAAAACTGTATCTAAAGGCCGGCCTCCTATTCACGCGTACCTTTTTAAGAAGAATCATGTTTGTATTGATGGCTTTATTTATTGGGCAACGTCTTATAATAGTAGTAATGTTCACGATTATAAGTACTGTAATGTTATTATTTCCTTTGATTTGAAAAGTGAGGAGTTTGGTCGAGTGTGTCTTCCGGATACGTTATTACATTCACATATAGTGGAGGTGAATGAGTCTCTTGGGGTGCTCGAGTATAGTTACGATTCTGACTCTAACAAAAATTTTTGTCATGTGTGGATGATTGAGTTTGTTACTAAATCATTTGCTAAGATGTTCACTCTTAAGGTACCTGATCAATCGTTGTATTGGGGAGTATTCTGGTTCAGGAAGAATGGTGATCTTATAGTAGAAGTAGAGGAGGAGGATGGTATAAAGAAGTCCAGACTTGTAGTTTATGAACCCTTGTCAGGACGTATCAACGGTATTGGGATTAATGGAAAGTCTCGGAAGCAACGTGTGAGTTCGTACATGGAAACGCTACTTTTACTTGATGAGACAAGTTGTATCATTCCTAGATGATGATGTTGGAAGGTATAACTATCAAAGTGGTTTAGATTGTGTTATCATTGAGAACAATGTTTTCAGTATTAATATGATGGTGAATCTCACATGTGAGAGATATAAATGAATATTTGAGAGATGTAGTTTTCTTTATAAATTCCTACCTTTATCTTTTAGTTCACTTGTCTTTCTACTCCCTTTTCTAATTCAAACACTTCTTGTTCTATAAACCCTTATAATTAGATCTCACACACACACTGCCGCTGTCTATCTTTTCTTCTAACCCGAGGTATTTTTGTTTTTCCCTAACATTTATGATTTACATCATATGTATGTTAAATATAATCCTAGATCTATCTATCTATTTGTTAAATTTGTAGCTCGACATGTATGTTGTTTGTTAAGCTTCATTTTTGTCTCTAAAAGTAAAACCTACTTGTTGTACTATAACCAAGTTTATATAGATAGGGGTAGTATTTTAGTAAATGGTTTAAATAACTTTGAATTTTGTAAAAGTTGTATGTTTGTTTTTAAGGATGTTTGTTTATAATAGATGATGAGGCTTTTTAACATTTTTAAATTTTACGTAATTTTTAAAATCTCATCACAAAACTGTGTCTTTTAACATCATTATTGTTTTGTAAAAATTTAATCACAAAAATTATTTAATCGTTGATTTGGAGGTTAAAATTTATGTGTTTAATATTTATTTTTATCAAAATACTGTGTGTTTTAGTATGTGTGCTTGTTATATGGACAGTTTATACTCCTCTTCATGTTATTTTCATACCTTGATGAATATTATGCTGTTTTTGTTTGAAAGCATAACTGGATTATGTGTCGTGACTTGTATGTGTGTGTTAATAGTCCATTCGTTCCAAAGCTCATCACTTTTTTGTATCTCGGATATGACTCATTGGTTTGATTAAATACTTTAATTTGCTTCAAAATATGGGTGGAAATATATGTATGTTGCGGATTGATATTGTTTAAACTGTGTGTTAGCATCATTTTAATTTGTGTAATACTTGATGCAGCAATAATGATTACTGGTTTCCGATCAAGTTTATTATGTTATTCATGTGCTAAATTTTTATTAAACCAATACATGTATGTTGAGTTTTATCCTGGTAACCTGAATCTGCTTGTTAATAATTATGTAATCGGTTTTCAAAAGGGGTTTTCAACTTATTCGGCATAATATGTTTTTGTCAAGGGTTTCAACCTACTTGTGTTTATGCTTGCGCTTTAAAAGCAAATTAACAACAGTTTTGTAAAATCCCAAACAATAATGTTGTGTTTCATGTTACTCAAAATGTCAAGTCTGATAAGATTGTGGGGGGTTTTTTGCTTATCATATATGGAATGATTGTGTCTCATTTCTTACTTTGCAGCAGGTCATTCATTGTGTCTCTTATTTCTTCACTTTTTTCATGTCTTGGTATAGTTTTCTTGGTTGTTTGGTTTTTTTTTGGTTATGTATTGATTGTTCTTTTGGTTTTGGTTCTAAAAAAAGCCAAATATGTTTTATCTTGCTTGAATAGGTGTATCAGTATAGCCCTTGGTGTCAATATGTACTAATTAGCTTGTATGACCCAAAGGGCTTGTCTTTGGTTTCATTGAACTAGTTTTATTGTAAGTTGGTAAATATAATTTTCGCACTTTAAAAAAAAAAAATAAAAAAAAAAAAAATAAAATAAAATTCAAATATGGCGATGTTTATGTATGTTTTTAAAAGGGCTCTTAACATGAGCATTAAAATTTTCTAGTTAGTATGTTAGATTTCTTTGCCGGTAATTTCAACTTCATGTAGGTTCGAGTAACTACTTATTAGTCAACTGTGTATGCTCATTACTACTTATCTTTTACAGTAGTATGTATTAGTTTGTGAACTCACTACATTTTTACTATTGCAAATTTTACTTGGCCTTTATAACTTCATTTATGTTTTTCATCTATCACACGACAGGTAAAAGTTCTCGTTGAGTTACCGTATCACCAACATTAACACCAACAACCTGTGTATCTCTCCCCAAAATGTCAGACAATATACCCTTTGAAATCCAAGTTGAAATCATCAAAAAAGCTCCCGATCTCAAGCCATTGATTCGATTCAGATCCGTTTCAAAACCGTGGAAGTCTTTCATCGACACTTCTGACTTCATTGCTGGTTACGTCGCCCGAGACACGAATACTTTTCTTTTAAGGTACAAAAATAGCAATTCCAGTGACAAGTATCTTCGTTTTGTAGACGATGATAATAATAGTAATAACGTTACTTTGGAAATGAAGTCAGAACTCTCATGGTTCCACTCATTGTTTGTTGGTGTTCCTGACTTGATGAAACAAGAGTTTAATGATTTGGCGGAAGTAATTGGTTCATCTCATGGTTTGTTGTGTGTGCATATTCGCAACACAGGGTTGTTTCTTCTTTCGAATCCTTGTATTCGAAAGGTTGTTAGTTTTCAGTTACCTAATGCTCCTTTTAGAGATAGTTCCCTTGGTTTCGCGGTTTGTCCGCTCACTAATGATCCAACCATTGTCATGATTCTATCTTCTTGGCAAGTTGGAATTTTTACGCTGAGCTCCAAGAGATTCACCGTCTCCCAGCATACCAGATTGCATCCTAGACGCGTTCAAGTAATGTCGTCTCAGGTTGTTATAGATAGGTGTATTTATTGGGCTGCTAGTGAAGTAATTCGACATAATATGAATGGTGGTGATCTTTTCTACTATGGTACTTTTCACTATGAGTATGTGATCATGTCTTTTGATTTGGTTGCTAAAGAAATTAGACTAATAGACATACCACGTAACTGTATCTTAAACAACCAGTTGCCTAGATGTTTCTTCGTATCTGAGCTAAGGGGGTCTCTTGTACTCTTTGTACCCAATGAAGAGGTCGCAATACCGGTTTGTGATGTATGGAAGATGGAACATGATGAATCTTTTACAAAGCTATTCACCATTACCACACCTGGGTACACAATAAATAATATATTGGGATTTAGGAAGAATGGTGATCAAGTTTTAATGGAAACTCAAAGGAAGGAGGACCAACAGATCGCTGCACTTCAACTTTACAACCCATACTCAGCATACATCAATAATCTTGGGATTTTTGGAGAAAAGCGTTCATTCTTCATGGCCTCTTACAAGGAAACACTACTTCTGCGGGATGAGTTGGATTCTTGTGTATGTCCTCCTGCCTAGTTTGTTGTTAACGCACGGAGAAATCACTTTTAATGTTTTTATTATCGGTAGTGTTTTAATGTGAACAAGTAATGTTATGATTGGTATCATTTGTTGTCATGTATGGCTACTGAAAAGAATCACTTGATGTAGATTTCTTTTGTTTCTATCAGTTATTGCTTTGTTTTTGTTGTGGAACCTTTCTCCATCACTACCAATTTGGTTGAATTTATATAGGGTGTTGGAAAATGACCCTCTGCAGGGTCGGGGTGTATAATATATGTACTATTCCATAAACATTAGGAGCTTCTTCTGCATAATGTTTTGAGCAGCCACTAAGTTATTATTCTTTAATTGTTTCTTCTCTAGCTTCAATTTTACTCTCCCCAGGGAGGGAAATAAGGTGGGTGCAGGGGAGGTTTTTGTCCATAAACAATTTCAAATATTCAGCTAGAGGTAACCGGTCAGTAGGTATTTTAAAACACATACCACCTCAAATATGCTTCTAAGCACCTCTTCTGTTTGCGGATGGTATGAAGTAGACTCTTTTGATTACTCAGAAAAATCTTATCCCTACGCTGTCTAGGAATGCTTGAGCCACAAGGGTGTTTAAGAGCCAAAAATTAAGTGAGCATATTTGCTCAATCTGTCAATGGAAAGATCACCAAGAATGTATTTTTCCTTTTAGAAGAAGGAAAGGCCTTCTAAAAAGTCCATAGCAATAAGCCCGCTAGATCACTTTTGCACTTTTTCTCTTACAAGTTGCTGTCACTCCTGAATGAGCAGAACCATGCATCCAATGGAGCAGTTGAGTCTTCAATGGTGGATGATTAGCGATTACTAACTTATTCTTTCTTCTGAGTTCATCATTTTGCCACAAATTCTAGGGATGTGATGCTGCATTTTGTTGAAGGTCATTGATGATCTTAGACATAGTTAAATCCTTCTGCGCTGCCTCTTTAATTTGATCCATCAAGTTGGAATTCACAACTGACAAAACTATTTGAAACAATTGTGATTGATAGAAGCTGTTAAAGACATGATTCTACAGGTTGAAACATGATTGGTTTGTTTGAAACATGATGCTTCTACAGGTTGAAGATAGGATACGCAAAGGGTACGCCATTGTTTTGATATGTGATTTTCAGCTTCAGTCCTGTTGGTTCCAATATATGGTTCAAGTTATATGGACCACCTTCTGATCGAGATGTTGACCTCATTGGCAGTGTATGTTGATTCTCCCAATCCTATTTTCTTTCTAAATTTATTCGCCCAAATTGACATGATGGTTATATTGTACTCTTCTCTTGTTATATTGTATATCGGCATTGCTTCTTTATAAAGGGTATGAAGAATAAATAAAGCAATCTGGCTTATCTATTTGACAGGTTATCCAGTCGTGGTATGTCATGGGACGTTTGGGTGCATATAATTCATCTAATTTGCAGTTAACAACTATACTTTGATGTCCTTTTTTGTCCCGTCAACCTTTTAGTTGTTTGTGTTTCAAGTTTAGAGCATAATAAGCTGTTGCAGTTAATTTCTTTCTGGTTCTTTTCTAAATTTGTTGGCTTTCATGAACGTGTCGCGTCAAAATTTATAGCCTTATAAATGTGGTAGTATATGAGCTAAGAAAGTTTTGATACTGTACATAACTACTTTAGTCTTATACTCTTATATCAGTTTTCAAGGTCATAGATTACTAGAATTACATTGGTTGGCATCCAGTCATTAGAACGTTAAACATAAAATTTACTTTCTGATGTAGCGGTGCTGATAGTGGTTTTTCATACTGCAGTTGGCAAATACATCGATGGAATACAATCCTCTCTATGACACGGATAAGGGCTTCAATGTGATGCCGTCATCATTCCATGATGTCGGTGATGTTGAGTTTCAAGACAATTGGGGACGGGTTTGGTATAAAACTAAGACATTAATTAATTTTATTGCTGCTGGATTTCATTACATTGCTCTTTTAGATAAAGATCACAACCTTTGAATATCGAACAGGGTTGACATTGGTACCTCTGATTGCTTTGCTCTTGATGTCCTGCTCAGCTGCCTCACGGTATTGAGTTTAGAGTAAGCATCTTCTTCTGTATTTTTCGATCCATAATCTTTTAGGTTGCATTTCCGAACTTATTACTTATAAATCAGTTGATTTGGGTTTTGTCAGACCAAAAAGTTTAGGCGAAAGGTAAACTGATCAGATACTACGTTCTATTCACAACTAGTTAGCACATCGATTGTTTCCACATCAAAAACACAAAGAAAAAGTGGTTTCGGGTTAAACCCTATCTGTCCCATATTGGCCAATACTTAAAATAAATGACATGTTTCAGTCATAATCCATTAATGACCCATTACCCAACCCGTGTGACCTGTACATCTTTCCTCAAACCAACGTCCCCAAACTGCTACTAAAAGTAGGTACTCTTTAGTTTGTATAAACTAAATTGCACAATTTTTTATTTGTGTGTGTACTTATTTGGCAGGTATTTGGGTATACAGCAGTTAGTTTTTGGTGGTCGGTCAATGGGTGACTGGGAAGAGGGAATGAAAAACCTGGAAGATGGATACAAGTCCTTTAAGATCTAAGATTGGTATGATCCACAATGTNTGACCCATTACCCAACCCGTGTGACCTGTACATCTTTCCTCAAACCAACGTCCCCAAACTGCTACTAAAAGTAGGTACTCTTTAGTTTGTATAAACTAAATTGCACAATTTTTTATTTGTGTGTGTACTTATTTGGCAGGTATTTGGGTATACAGCAGTTAGTTTTTGGTGGTCGGTCAATGGGTGACTGGGAAGAGGGAATGAAAAACCTGGAAGATGGATACAAGTCCTTTAAGATCTAAGATTGGTATGATCCACAATGTTCATCCGTGGAGGTTGAATCAGGGCCAAGGATCGGGTCAAAAGGTGTATTCAATGGGCACGTGAATGGCCTTGTACTACTACTTGTGATCCCTCAACAAAGTAGGCTAGGTTAGGTAAGTGATGGTTATCAGTTAGATGGTCTGTACAAATTTAGCTTTATAAATTTGTATGTTGGTGCTTGTTATGTCCAATTCCTAGTCTTACCTTATTTCTTTGTGTGCGTTTCTGCAATGGTTTGGACCCGATGGATGTATCTCAGTTCTGTAAGGTTGCAAATAACTATGTGGCAATTTCAATCCATATATTTACTTATAAATGGGTTGAATCAAAATCTTGTTTAAAAAAGAAACGGGTCAATTTTGGTTGAACATGTAGAAAGCCAATAAAGGTCAGTTTCAACTACACACCCGTTAACATGCTCGCTTTGACCCGTAGTAGAACATGACTTGTTTTCAGTAAACATGCTTACTACTCAACTGAGCGCATCTTTTTACCTCCAGGAATCATTCTGGTCTCCATGGTAAATTATGAAAGGACAGAGCTTCAACGTGGTGGTTCAAGATACACAATTTTAATCTATCTTGTTTAAATCCTAACTGGTCTTGTGAAACTGTGAATTCTAAGGATATACATCACAAAAATGAAAATACAGTTTTTCCGGTAATTTATTTGCAACATATTTTTGCTAGGAACTTTGTTTTATGCTGTATTTTTTATGCTTTTGAGTTGGCTTATTAACAAGTATCTATGAAATTGATATAATTGTTATGACTGAACTGTGTAAAAAATATTGAAAAAACATCAATCTTAGTTCACAGAATTGCGTGTTTGTTCCACATTGTTGCTTTCCGTAGCACGTTGGGTTGTTTTAGAAGTGAAATGCTGCCAGCATTCCTTCATTCACTTGTCAAAAGGCACAATGAACACGTTGAAGATAGCCATACAACATCATCATAATCTAGAACCCCGGAGCAATAACAACTTACACGTTGGAGCGGTATTAATTAAAGCATGATTTCCAGGCAACATATCAGTTCAAGGCCAGGTTCAAAGCCGGACACATAACCACTTATCTCACTAGTCATCCCCTCTACCGAACCACAGATGCATGATCTGTGTTTGGTCAAGATGAAAGCATATGATACGTATCAAAATGTCATATTTGGATGTTCTAAAAACTACAAGACATGCATAATGAACCAGAGTCAATAGAAAAAATCAAAATCAAACTTGCTTGTCAGTTTGGACTCGATACATTTGAACAACTATAGCATAAATAAGAGATGCATGGACGCGATATTCAGCACCAATATTTAATAAACTTACGAACCAAGAATTGTTTTAACATACTTCCAACAATTACTGAATTAGTTTTTTAGGATCCAAAATGTGCTAAATCAAAATCACTTGGGAGAAATGCATTAGAAACGCACTAACAGTTTCTAGTCAAAGTGCCAAACATAAACTAAACTCATCAACCAACAGCACCATAAATAAGCAATTGTACGTCCCAGTCTCAAGTTTCATCTCTTGATGTTTGATGGTAGAGTGAAACCTTTAGCTTCCAAACCAGAGAGAGTCTGCAAAAAAACATAACAGCAAAGATAAGAACATGAAAGTTAAAACGATCCAATGCATGTATGGCTTAATTGTTGTTAGGGCAAACTGAAGACAGAACTTGCAATCAGTTCCATAAAAAGATATTCAATCTCACAAAATGAATAGCAACTTGTATGCAGCCAACTAAGGAAGCATGTAAAAAAGCATACACTTGTGTATGTGACAAGGATTGCTGGGGCTAGTTCATACTTTCCTTAGTAATGTACGTATATGGAACATTAGAATCATATGATTGGTAATATGTATGGCAGTAATGTGATTCTAAGAAATCAGACTTAATGAAGTAGTTGACAAGTTGCTGTAAGAAAAAATGTTTATCATATTAAAGCAGTAAATCTAACCTTTTGCTTTTCAATTATGTATACTCCTAAAAAGTTTTTCGAAGATTTGTCTATAAAACACTACTAAAGAGCGTGATCAATAATTTTCACAAAGATACACATATGCCAAAGTAAAAAGGAAGTTGTACCTCTAAGCAAAGATCCCCGATTTTAAGCTCCTTTACATGGCGAAGTTTATTTTAGGCATTAGGGGTCAGCACAGGATGATTTGATTGTGGAACACAACAGTTTCAACCAATTTACATATAAATGGGTGGAAACGGGTCGAAAATGTCTAAAAATTTTTAAAATTATTCTTGTAAAATCACTGATTTGTACTTGCGCATTAGTTTCTAATAATGTATTATGAAAAATGGACAAAAAACCGGTCCGTTTTAACCAGTTACTTAGACTGACCAAGCTACGTATTTCAACACCCTCAGTAACAATAATTAATGCACAAGCTGCCCATTTTTCTAATGATATCATTTTTGTAATCATAACTAAGCCATAACCTTTTGTAAAGAATGAAAAAACAAATAGACGAAAGTGTTTTAAAAAAAGATTCATACAACTTCTTAAATCAAATAATTTATAGCAGATTAAAAGTTAAGCTTCAAATAGTATTACCTCAGCAGTAAACGTTTGACGAGTGAGTGCCAAATCAGTACCACAACCATTTTCAACCCAAACATATCTTAGTGAGTGTATATTTGTTCACAGGGTTGTGGCCAACATATTTGTGTTTCAGGATATGTTTCATGATTGTGCTTGGTGTCGAATTTGTTTGTGATTGTATGTTTTGACAGAAAATGGAAATATGCAGTAAATGGTTTCTTTATTGAAATAGATATCAAGTACATATTACAATTGTTGGAAAACTAGGTATTTATAGTTTGGGACTAATGTGACAGTTACAAATATCCAAACAACATGTCTGTTGGATTATAACTGTCAACCATATTAACTGCCATCTAACCTAACCATAACTATATACATAAAATAAACTATAGTATTAACATAGGTAAACTATACTATTTGATCTAAATGAATTACAGGGCTAACAATCTCCCTCCTAATCATTGAGATCAAATCTTCACGAGTGATTTCTGTCTTGGTCTTTCACACAATGACATCAAAGTCATTTGTGTCTTCACTGCTTTCTTCTTCTATCTTCACTTTGACTTCAGGCTTGTCCAGTTCTTCTCTTGATGCTTCATCTCTTACTGCGCCATCCTTTTGACCTTGTAGTTCTGCATTCTTGCTGCTCCCTCCTACTTCTAATGGTCTTTCATCCCAAGGCCTCTTTGTAGTTTCATAATACATCACAATCATATCTAAAAACTTCTTGAAGCATTCCTTTATTGCTTCACCATCTTCCTGAGTCAGTCCTTGCATCTTTGCAATCATACCCCATTTATTTCCTAAAGTAGTAGTCACATAACCTCCAACACATGCAACCATCTTGTGCAAACTTAACAAATCAATAGTAATCACTCCAATCTTTGGTGGTAGGGCTTCAAGCATGTCGTAGTTCAAGTAAACAAGGTAGAACCACTTTATCATTTCTAAAAATTTCTTACTACACACTGCCCAATTCTTAAACACCAATTCATCCTTCCTAAGCAAATTCATAAATGACATGAATCTACTAAACGTGTTTACCTTTAATGCATACAACGTCCCATTCCAAGAAATGTATTCCTCATCAATGTAATCTTGTGTATCCTCTCTATCCCATGTCAGATCTTCTAAACCTTTCACAAGAGAACATTCAATATCTGGATCAATAGTGGCAAAATAACTTTCCATAAACCTGTTGTGTTCCTCTATCATATCCTTTGGACCCCAATTTACTTCGTTGTTGCATTTCTTCCTTGTATCACTGGTTCCCTCATCATACATGTACTTAAGTGTACATTTGTTGTTGTTGATTTGCACCAAATAACCTTGTTCTTCAAGTAATTCATAACTGAGAACATTCAGGGATACTTCTGGTGTGTATTGAACCCTTCCAATCAACAAGTCGCCTTCATTTGTGTTTATCTTGACATCTCCTATCCCATATGAGAATATAAATTTCTTCTCATTCTCTTCCTTGCCTACCATTTTAAACTTGTACTGCAATTCCTTGAACAACTCACTTCTGGGACACATATGAAACTTGTATGAACAACTTACATACCAAACTTGATCCCATGTCTTATCATTCGTCCCCTCTACCATGTAGTCTGCAATAATGTGCACTTTCTCAGGGTATTTTATCCCTTCTGCAGTCATGGTCTTTTCATCTTGTTGCAATTCTGTGTTTGCTAACTTCCTTCTATTTTCACAATCCCAGTAAGCATGTCCCCTTTCTTTACATATATAACACCTTGCCCTTTTTTCCCTTCTAGATTTCACAACTGTCTTTCCTTGGTCCTTTGAAACATCCTTCTTCTTTGAAGCGTTGTAAACTTCATTTTCCAAGACCTTCTTTGTCAGCATCTCTTTTCCTTTAGGAGATATACTCTTTCTCCTAGTGTTCCATTGATAAACTCGTTTAGGAGTTTCTCTAAGGAGATATTTCCCTGTTTGAAAACCTCCTGTTGGCCTTTCCCATGGACGAGAGCCATAGCTCTGATACCATTTGTTCACAGGGTTGTGGCCAACATATTTGTGTTTCAGGATATGTTTCATGTTTGTGCTTGGTGTCGAATTTGTTTATGATTGTATGTTTTGACAGAAAATGGAAATATGCAGTAAATGGTTTCTTTATTGAATAGATATCAAGTACATATTACAATTGTTGGAAAACTAGGTATTTATAGTTTTCCAAACGACACTAATGTGACAGTTACAAATATCCAAACATCATGTCTGTTGGATTATAACTGTCAACCATATTAACTGCCATCTAACCTAACCATACCAATATTAACTAACTATATGGGTTAACAGTTTTGACCTATTACAGCATACACAATTCGACATTAGTACCATGATACATAAAATAAACTAGAGTAATAACATAGGTAAACTATACTATTTGAACTAAATGAATTACAGGGCTAACAATATTAAACACAAAAGTGGCAACAGCTTGCTCGCTAAAGGGACAATCACATAAAGTTAGCTTTCTTAATTTTGGGCACCCTTTCGACAACCCCAGAAGTCCTGCATCAGACACTCCTTCTCCATTACAACTGAGAAAGAGATGTGTTAAATTATGACCATACTTCCCAATGTACCCAAGACCCACATCCGTCAATCCTTCTTCATCACCAAGGCCGAGAGATAGCCTTTTGAGTTTGATGCATCCTTTTAGCATAGCTCGGATCCCATTGTCTATGCTAGCTTTCCTAAACTTAAACATGGTTATACGGAAAACACGAAGATTCTTCAAATGAGTTCCTACACACTCGATAGCTTCATTTGAAATATTCGAGAGTGTAACATCTAAATACTCCAAATTGATACATCCTTGAACCAGACCAATAAGTCCCATGTGAGTCACATACCCGTAATGGATAAGTTTGCGCAGTTTCTTGCAAACCCGACCAATAACTTGTAATCCCATGTCTCCACATACATCATCTGTAATTAGGACTTCCAAGTTGGGACACCTTTCAATCAAGAAACACTGGCAATATATATATTTTTTTTTTTGAGTCTTTGAGATTCAATTCCCGCAATTGATTCGCATAAGGGAGTAGTAAAGAGAATGAAGTAACAGGCAAGTCCCTAATACCTAAACTACGAATGCTTGGGGGAAACTTGAAACTAGTATAGCCCCATCTTCGTAAAAAACAGTGCCATGAAAATCTTGCAACTTAACAGCATGGCTAAAGGCATCTCCTAAATGATTTAGAGGTTTTGGACTAACCTTCAAAGATACTAAAGAGTTGCTACATTTTTGTGCAACAAGTGTAAGAATTTCAACATCATAATTAACAAAGCTTAAATATAAGGACTCAATGGGAGTGTTACGCAAAGCCAATTCACGTAACCATTCACCTCATTATTTTCCAAACACAAAGTTCTCAAATCATTACAATACTCAGATATGTGCACTAATCCGTTCTCGGAAAACCCTTCACACACGCAAATCTTCAAACTCCGTAAGTCCTTACCTCGGGTTTTAGCCAACAGCGCGAGATGTTCATTAGAAACAACCAAACCACGGATATGAAGCGCTTTCAAACACTCAAACTTTGCACATATTTCTTTAACCCATGGAGTGATGTCAATGCCCGATATTTGTGGAAAATCACAATCATCAGGAGCTCCCCCCCTTGAGTGTTAAGAAGTCAGGCCCTCCCTTGAGTGTTAAGGAGTCGATAAAAGGGAATCTCTTGCTTAAAATAGATGGGTTTAAGGCGTAATGCAGATGGACAGATAGGTTCTTACGCGTAATACAATCGAGTTGATAAAATTTACGGGAAACTAAAGAGATGGAGTTAAGGTCATCACCATCGTGTATATAAGGTACAACAGTGTCTAACACGGTCTCCATTGATCCTTTCAACTCTTTAAAAAGGGTTTCAGATTATCAGCTATAAAAAGTAGAAATTAAAATGAAAAAGCAAAGAACTTTTGGGCAAATTGAAAGACTTAAGATCAAACACCTTATTACTTTGTTATATTTGATATATATGGAACTAATCTTAACAAAAAGGGAAGTGACATTAATGGTAAATTTTTAACCTTTAGACTCAAAAGAGGAAAAAAATCTATCTAAATATGGAATTATAAATATGGAAGTAATCCAAAAAAAGGACCCGGCATTAATGGTAACTTTTTTAACCTTTATAGTAAAAAATCTAAATCTAAATATGGAATTAAAATCTATCTAAAAAAGCGGACGTGACATTAATTGTATGTAAGCCTAACAAAAATCTATATATATAGTTTAAAACCTGCAGACTCAAAAGAGTCAAAAATCTATCTTGAGTTAGTCGAACACCTCATTCATGATTCAACCACCAACCCAATCTTGAAGATGAAGAATTCACGTATGCATCATCGTGCAATCATGAATACGGTTTCCATGACACCAATCTTGAGAACCAATGTTTCACGACCACAACCACCACCACAAAAAAGACTTTTGTCTGTTTCGGAGATGATTAACCAGAGTCATAGTCATATACGTAAGATGTCAACCCAACCATCTCCAAAAAAACCATCTCCAGAAAAACCATCGACGGCTTTTGATGGAGTTAAAAGATACTTCTCATCAGACGATCTGACTGGACTAAAGAAACACTTGTCTAGTTATTCTCTTGAAGCATTTGCTACCGTACAACGTCTTGCCCGATTAATGATTGACCAATATGATCTCGTTAGTCCCAAAGACTTTAAGGGATTTGCCGAAACAGTTAGCGGTTAGTTACGTGTTTCTTTCTTGCATGCGTGCATGTTTCATACATTCGATTATAAATTAATTAAATCTGCTATATCAAAGTTAGTTTTTGGTTTTGTGCATGGCTGTAAAACTGTTTGCGTGGTTTATTGGTTTCGTATGCATGCATGTGTTCGATAGTATTTGGGTTGACTTTTGATATGGATTTTTTAACTTGTATATGTATGTGTTTACCTTATTAAATTTGATGGGTTCAATTCGACCGGCAATTGATCGGACCGTATTAATTATATAGTTACCTAGCTACTATTTTTCTACCCAATTGTATATGTAAGATAAAAAAAATACTTTTCTCAACAAGTTTGTGAATTTGTTTTTTTTTTTTTTTTTTTTGGTTATATAAGACGTTGGTTTATTATTCCTTGTATGTATATCGTGTTGTACCTACTATATCGAGTTCTACTGTTATATTAGGTTGAATTTTAAGTTTTAATTAGTTATAATAAAAAGTCAGATCAACAATTATTTGCCTCTAAAAATACTACTGTATAAGAATTCAATAATATTTATCGTTGTATTAATATTTTTTGGACGTACTATAACATATATACTTTGTAGTAGTAAACTATGAATGAACCTTTTTGCATATATCTTAGTTCTATACATTGAAACTTTGAAAGGGCCTTGCTTTTGGTAACGCCCTGTGCAACCAAAATCATCATGACAGCCCTGGTATTCGATCAATTAATTGAAATACTAATTATAATTTTTTTTTTTTTTTTTTTTTTTTTTTTTTTTTTTTTTTTTTAATAGCTGTTATACAAGCTTACAATGATACCAAACCATTTCGTGTGGCACTCACCATCAAAGTCAAAAAGTGGTTAGCAAAGAAGAATGAGGAGGAGAAGGAGGATGACCCCGAACCCAAAGGGTTAATATGGTATAAGCTTAATTCAAAGCCCAAGTGCCTCAGATACCTAGTTAGTCTTTTTGGAGTAACCGTTCCAGACTTTATATCTCATGAGTTTGAGTTTGCTGAGGATCACACCATATTACTTGTCAAGGGTTGTGCCTTTAAAGATGGAAAAATAGTACCAGTCGAAGTGAGAGTTCCGTTACCATCTGAGTATAATTTTAAGCCAGCAAAGGTGGATAAAACGTTTTACGAGGAACATGGTGTCGTAGTGGTGCACATCAAGGGCTTTAAGGCGAAGCCGCCAAGTGATTGAGTGTGTCTTGCGTCCTCTCATGTCCACATATACTCATTCATTGATCCCACCATGCATCTCGTTGGTTT
Source organism: Artemisia annua (assembly GCA_014162995.1). NCBI lineage: Eukaryota > Viridiplantae > Streptophyta > Magnoliopsida > Asterales > Asteraceae > Artemisia > Artemisia annua. The sequence continues at coordinate 151,897 of LBNU01032361.1, read as the reverse complement.
TGGTATAGTAATTTTTGGAAACACCAATAAACATGTTATTTAATTAGTTGCATTTATAATTTATTTGGTAACGTACTGCTGAGTTTTTTGCTTCATTATATACTAGTCCTAATGTCAGTGCACGCACGGGTCTTCAATATAAATTTTAATGAAGTATTAATTTTGTTATTGTGATTTTATAGAGGATTAGTTTTGTTTTTTTTTTTAAGTTCATGTAGTATTTCTGTGTTTGGTGTTTATTTTGTTTATAATTTGTCGTATATAACAACCTTATAATTTAGAGCATTAGATAATATGGCTCAAACCAAAGTGTCACATTACCCCTCTTTAACACTCACACGTAAAAATACCCCCTCACTTATAACTCAAGCCAAAACCGTCCTTTTGAGACCCATCATACCTACAGCACACACACACAAAAAGGAAAGAAAAAATGATAAAGAGTATATCCTGATCAAGCATATTGCTTATGTATCGGGATGAAGCGACATGAAACATCATGATTGGACTCCAAAAGAGGCTCTTGGTATGCATGTTTTGCAACATAGGCCGTTTACACCTGCGTTTACGTCGGACATGGTCTGAATCAACAAGTTTGTAAACTTAGATCGACACTGTAGCTCTAATTAGCTTAGATGCACTACTGTCACAAAATTTACAAGATTTAATATACAGTTTACCAAATGTCTACTATACACACCATTCTTGTGATTTCTATGATGACTTGATGAGTAATATCTCTAAGGAGCAAGCCGAGTCAAATTTTCCAAGACGGGCTCTTTATTTTTTCATCATTCAATGCTCGAGCTTTAATTTTGCAGCAATGAGCTTTAATTTTTCTTTACATACTAATTATGAACATTCAGGAGAGCTAATTTGTATCATTCAAGAAGCTTACACACATACCAACAGTTTTTCAAGATATATAAAAGATTAGACAATTCACAGAAAACATAAGGTTGTAGCAGCAGCATGTATATGGTATATCATAATATTTAAAAAAACAGAACCTCGGTCCTAAAACTCTTTCTGCCTCGGTGAGTACCATGTAACAACTTTTAATGTATATTCTACGGCAAATACAGGACTGGATTCATCACTTACAAAAAAACTGACGCCTCTTCTAATACCTAATTCTGACACCAGAATCTACCCGGCCCGAAGTTGAAAGGTCCAACTAGCTGCATCAAGTTGCACTCACCATTCAAGTAACATAATGACCCTACCATTCTAGAGCTTTTTGGATTAGCTTATTTAGTGGGCCTATCAAAAATTTGATAAGCCGAAAAGCTCACTTTTTTGGTCTTGTAATCTTATAACCCTTAAGTTTGTAAACTCAAATAAACCATAAGCTGAAGGTCATAAGCCATAAAAAGTGACTTTTCTCTGACTATAAAAATTTCAGTCAGCCGATAAGTCCAACATATAAGCTAATCCAAACACTCTTTAACAAGTCCTAATTAACTGAAGCTTCGACCTTTTACAAACTGGAGACCAACAGATGTCAATGATACTACCTGAAATTGAATAGCATATAACTTGGGAGCTTATTCTTTTATGGAACGGTTCTAATAAGCTTATAAGCCTTATATCAGACTTTACAAAGACTCAAAAGCCGATGAGTCCACCAGATAAGCTAATTTAAGCAACCTTAACAGGTCGTAGCTAAAGCCTCGAACTTTTACATATGATGGAAATCTACATGATTGAAAAATGAAGACATCTGCTAGACCAATTAAGTTGATGCCGGGGGGATCGTTCAAGGAGGGCTAAAGATTAACATATGAGCAAAACAGGCTAAAGACTAACATTTGACCAAACCGGTCTAAAGACTAACAAACTAAAATATGATGGCAATGTAACTCAAATAATAATAAGTTTGACATTTATGGGAACTTAAAGTACAAAGAAGTTACAAAAAAGGTTGACGTCACAATTCATTCGAGATCACACATGGTGTAAAAAAGCACGTACAAAGTTGGTTCAGAAACATTATTTCAAGCTGTGAGAGCCTAGTTTGCAAAATTCACGTGCAAGGTGTGCCGAGTTAAGTAAATTCATCAGTTCATCTTGACACAGGGCACATTGATAGGATTCTTGTGAAGAGTAAGCATAAGACCTCCATCTTTTTTCTCAGTGTGGATGGTCTTGTAGAAAATCTCGTTGCCTAAATTAATCCTGCTACTATATAATCTAATAAAAGAGTCATCACAAGTGGGCTGGATCTGAGCGCTGACAAAAAGAGCATTGAGATAGTAATTTAATTCTGCACGAAAGCCGATTCCTTTAACACCCTTGGCATCAAAGTCAAGGAAAACATTTAAAACTTCATCGTTCTCGTACCTCTTCTCGTTTCCGGGGATACTTAACGATACGCCTTCGAGAGTTTTACCCCTATAGGTTCTACACATTGTATGAGGTATCCTCTTTAGTAACAGACTATCTAATTTGACCACCAGGTTTCCTGTTCATCAAATACAAATAATAAATATATAATTATATGCTAATGTATGAAACAACCCACAAAAGTATTCATATCATAAATGTCTCGAAGGAGATTCAAACAACCTTTTGTTTGGTGGGCACTAGGCCAAAAACATCAAATAAAAACAAAAAGTAGTTTACCATAAAAAGCACTTTTAGTATCAATACGAAGGTCCTTCAAAGGAGAAGAAGAAAAGCCGCGCTGATGATGATAAAGTGGACGTGAAACAAAAGAAGAAGAAGAAGAAGATCCTGCCAATAGATTGGAAGCAACAAGCCTAGTGCTGCGAGCAAACAAAGAAGAAGCCATCTCCACCGATTTACCTTTTTTCAGTTTCGTGATTTTATTTGTTAGGGTTTCAATTCAGTAAAGTAAAAAGTCCCGTACGTATTATATTAGGGTACGTAACTAATCCTGTGGTTTTACATGATCAGTCCTTTGTCTTTTTTGACTTTTTAAAAACTAAACTACACGATTTTCTTGTGGGTGGAGGAAATTTTAGATGTGAAAGTAGTGTGCTATAGTGCTACAAAATTATTACCATATGATATCTTGATCGAAATAAAGCAATATATAGTCTTATAACTAATGTTATTATGTGATAACTCTGTACTAAATGTATATTTAATCAAGTAATTAATTATCGTAGATATGGATTTAGGCTTTTGGGTTTGATGGCTGTTACAAAGGAAATCGAAGGGTATCATACAAGAAATGTCTGAAATTACTTGGTCAAGTTCATACTCAATCAATAATAAGACTCCTTCGTATCCCCCGTTTTTGTCCACAAGTTTGTTTAACGCACGCTCTTATGCTCACGTTCACATAAACTCTTTGCACACTCATTAAACTGCTATCTCAAGGTGATTTAGCTTGATAAAAGTGATCGAGTGTTCATGGTTTTGAGTTTTGGGTTATGGCTTTGATCAGTTATTCATCGATTGAAGTCTAAATTTGTACTGGTACAATTTATAAAGGTTATTAATTTATAAAAGTTTTAAGAGGCATTTGCATATGTATCCCTTCAAAGATGCAAAGTTGCATATATAAAAACTTATACCAAAGATATATATATGTAATTATTCACATTTAGAGGGATATATATGCAATTCTTTTAGGGTTTTTTTAATGTATATAGGAGTAAAAGATTATGGAACTATGTCGTATGGTGTGGGTGGTAGTATATTATAAATGGAGGTGATAAATGAAAGAAAAGGAAAATTTCATCCCCAAATACATTTTTGTTAAAGATTCAAACCCAAAAGATAACCCTAGAGAGATTCGGTGTTCTTCACGAGGTAAAATCCGTATACCAAAACTTGAATTTCTATTTGTTTAATATATATCGACTTGCACACTGTTGTTTATTTATGTTTTAATTTGCAAGGTTAGTTTGCATTGACAATGGATCAAAATGATTCAAGTACACATAAGATGTCGGATGGGAAGGTATAAGTTTCTTTCCATCCCATGCATGTCCCTCCTTCTTTGCTTTTGTGTTTTTCACTTGTATCTTCAATTATCCTAGGAGCGTGCGGTACTATGTAAGTAGCGCAATGTTATTTCATTCAAAGCCATACATGGTTACTTACATTTGTAATCGAGACTCTTTTAAAACTTTCAGCACCCTCGTCAAGGTCCCTGGACACTCTTTGCCACAAAGCATTACGTAGTGGTGGACGTTCTTGTCACAAAGGGAATGAAAGTCAAAGAAGGGGATCCTTTGCTGGTCTTGGACATCAAACAGGTTTTTTAATCAAACCATCTCTAGTATGTATGCACCAGCCTCCTTTTCAATTTGTTTAACTCGTCTTGCTCTTGTTTTATGCTCCTCCAGCAGGCTACTATGGCCAAATCTACTCGTTCAACTCAATCAAAGGTTAGTAAAGTAAAGGTGTGGTCAATCTAACCCTTTTTTTGACCAAACCAATACTGATTTCTTCTCTTGTTAAAGTCTTTATATCGCTATTTTTAGTCTCCCTTTAGCCCTTTGACCCGATGCATTCTTCATTTTAAACCATTCAAGTTTCCTGGACGCAATGCACCTGTATTATCTTGAAATACTGTTTTTACCCCTTGTTTTGGTGTGTAGTAAAATGTTTTTCTCGATTTTTCATTTTTATAGAGCCATGTTCTGTTTTTTTTACATGTGTCTTTTGTGGTTAATTAATCAAGCGCTTCAAAACCCCTCAGGCCGTCTCTGATGAAGGCCTCAACTATGGTCAAGCAAACAAAAAGCAGAAGGTACAAGTTTCTTTCTCTCTTTACCTTCCCATGTTTTAGATTGTCATCGACTTCTCTATTCACTTTCTTTGAATCTATATCTTTCACCTGAAGTTTCGAATTCTCTCCTGTTTTCTGATTTTTTTTTAATCACAAAATACTGTTTTACAATTTTACCCACTGTTTTCCGGCTTCTCAATGTGGCTATTGACTTAGCTTGTCAACAAATACTAGATGTATATGTAGATATATATTTCGGGGCGGGGCTGGGATGTTTTGCCCCACTCGCTAACCCGAACCCGATAAAACTCCTGTTAAGCTCCCGAAACCCGTCGCTATAACCCGATATGCATTACTTCAAATAAGCCTGGCATTGTGTTTCGATGCTACATAAGAAGCAAGCATAAGCAGTTCAATTTAAGCTTTCCCAAACACCCCCGTTAAATTCATCAGGTTGTCTTTGATGTTGCCGTGGATGAAGTAACAATGGAAAGGGAGAGGGATAAGCATCATCTTTCTCGTCCACTATTTTCAAAGTTTACTAATATGTGTGGTTAGTTCTTTGTCACTTGTGTGTTTCCGTATCTTGGTCTATCATTAGGATTGTATATGAATCGCTACCCAACTTTTTTGTTTGCTGAAGTGTGATAAGGTTTGGAACCAAATTCAATTGTATTAATGATAGCAAAGATTGGCAAAGACAATAATTAATAAGCAGCTCCTGTTATGTTATATGAGAAACATGTATAACTCCCTAGTATCCACTCACCAAGTTCATCCCTTATTTATGACCTTAAAACCTCTATTTATAATAAAAGACTACTTTAGAATATAAGACTTTACACCTTCCAAGTTTGATTAACTTGTAGTCCCACCCATTGGCGGACCTATGTAGGGGCAGGGGAGGGTCCCGGCCCCCCCTAAAATTTGCAGCACATAGTGTAAATATTATAGATTTTAGGGGTAAGTTAGTTGAGGTTATAAACAAATCTCCGATCCCGCCCCCCCAAAATAAATTCGGCCCTCCCAAAAAAATGTTCTAGTTCCGCCACTGGTCCCACCTCTGTAGTTATTCTTGTAACACCTTTGAAACTCAGGGGGACGCAATAGTACCATAACCCCGTACAAACTTGCAGTAATAACTCTTTAACCCAAAAAACCCTCTTGGGCGCCATGGTTCCTCAATTTGTACCGTTCCTCGTTTACGATTGTTTTTACTCCATTAGCAATATGATTTCATGCAACAACTTGAAGAATCGAGAATCATTAAGAATCAAATAAGGTGTTTTTGTATGGATTTCCTTATTTCTGGCTTCTTGCTAGTTCTATCAATGAAAATTAAGCCGCTCAAAAAAAAAAAAAAAAAAAAAAAAAATCAGATAAGCATTAACTTTAGTAAGTCTTGAGAAATGGTATTGAACATAAATAATGATATGTTATCTCGTCACAAATCACATCTTGTCTCAAAATTATGACATACTCGTGGTGGTGACCAAAAATTCGTGATGCCCTTTATGTCTCCAAAACACTCTCTTTGGCACATCATCACTCTATCCGTATTTGGTGATAATTAATGCTGGAAAATCCAACAGTTCATCAATAACTGGAATAGGAAATTTATCAGGTACAATCACCTTATTCGAAGCTTGATAATTCATACAAAATATCAAACTTCTGTCATTCTTTTTAACGAGTAAAACCGGACTTGAAAAGCGGCTTACACTTGGCTGTATGACTCTCACTTCTAGCATCTCCTGAACCAGCTTTATAGTTTCATCTTTTTGAATTTGTGGGTGTCAAGGGCCAAAACTAGTCGGAACCATCCCTTCTTGAAGAACAACAGCGTGCTCGTGTTTACAACTTGGGTGTAACGTACTTGACACCTTAGTCAGAACAAACATAACCCCTTTGCCAGCGTATCCTGCAACTCAGATTCAGTCAATCTTGGTAACTGATTCGCAGTACGACTAACATTGCTTGGTTTCCCAATGGAACTAGTGGTGCGGAACTAGTACTAGCGTCTTTAAGGACTGCTGGCCCCACATTATATGTTGATTTCCCGGCTGACCATGTATCTCAGTTTTGTTTTCCACAAAATTGTTACTGTATCTTTGATCATCTGTGCTAAACGCTCTCTTAATCCGATTGGCTGTAAACCCCTTAAATGTGATCGTATCTCAGGCTTCAGGCCCTTGGTGAAAGTACTTTCTAATACTTTTTCTGATATCACAGTCAAATGCCCAGCCAGTTTTTCAAATAAACTTCGATATTCCCTCACTGTTTCAGTTCTCATAATTGATAAGATTTGCTGATGTAAATCACCTTTTTTGTGAACTTAAACCAATCCAATAATTCTTCTTTTAGTTGCTCCCACGATTCAAACGGTTCTTGTTGTTCATGCTAACAATACCATGCTAAAGCATCTCCTTCTAGACATAACGTGGGTGCCTGAAAACGTTCACGTCGCGTGATTCCTTGAATCTCAAAATACTGTAAATAAATCCATGAGCATCGTCCCCTCACATATTAGCATCTTTTAATTTGTTGATGCCGTTTCCTCTACTGCCATTACTTGGTTGACGAGCCAATATATTTTCTGTTCTGGGTTGCTTATTCACGTCACCTCCTGGCCGGTTTAGTATTATTATTAGAGTTTTTAGCGACCTTGTATATTTGTATGGAAACCCTAAATTATCAAACTGCTGATGCGGTTTATTCACACCACCTTCGAATGAACGACTTTCAAGATTAGCTAGGAATTTCTGAAGTACTACTGAAAATGGCCCCTTCGCACTTTCAATTGACTTTTGAATTGCCTCCAGAATATTTAAATCAAACAACTGACTTGGAAAACAATACTTATTAGACTATAAGGATACTATTAAAACAAGGAATAATAAAATACGGTTTAGCTTTGATGAACTTGCAGTCCCACTGTGTACTTATTCCTGAAACACCTTTGGTAATCTTCCTTGAACCGAGTCTTACCAAAATGGTTATCAGCCCCACATATGTCGCCTGATTTTGTAAACAGTTGAGTTTGCTGCTTGTAAACTAAATATCAGTTTACTTTCGACAACCTTTTTTGGAATTTGACAGTTTTAGCTAGAAATACAAATGGATTAAAGGGTTTATTGTTTACTAGTAGTATTTATTATCTAATATGCATAAAACCTTGTAAGTTGTTTCATTTGAGAATACGGATTGATGTTGTAATGATATGTAGCGCTAGTGATCATGTTGCAAAAAAAAAGTTGCATTTCGTTTCTATCTTTCATCTTGGTACGTATTTCTTAATGTGTTTGCAAAATTTTATTCGTATGTAGTGGTCGAGTGACTAGTATTTATAGGAGATTAAAAAGGTGCATGATTTTGATTTACAGACGGTGTATGATTCTGATTTACTGAAGCGAGTCAGACAGGTTCTGTACAAGCCTGTTAATCTAGACCATGTTCTTGTTACCACTTGCAGGTCAATGACATTGGACAGACCAAACGACGGACTCTTACAGCCCAGGGTAATTGTCTGGTAGCTGAAGTTATGGTCGTGAAGGGAATGGAAGTTAAACCACGTGAACCCTTGTATGCTTTGGAATTCCAAGACATAGAGGTTTAAACAATTTTTATTTTTATTTTTTTTAAAAATAACTTTGCTTTTATTGTACTAAATAAAACTCGAATGTCACCTTTACGTGTGCTGATGTCTTGTTCTATGGTTGTGACATTGCGTTATCAAGGATTTCTCAGAAGATGCGTTTGAGCAAGTGCTTCTTTCAAATAGGAAGTGGTTGAATCAGGTTTGTGTTTTTCATTTGAGTAGTTACTTAATATTACGTGATGCTATAAAATAGTATATGTTGTTGTTACCTTTCGTCAGCTCCATTCGGGTATGCGTGAAACGGATCAGTTGCCTGCTAGTCTATCCGCTTATGATTGTCGATGTTAAAAAGCAGTAAAATCAGCAGCATACAAAATGAGTAAAAGCACAAGTAAAATCCATACAAGAGCGAGAGCGAGCATCTAAGAAGCCAACGAAACAGCATACAAATTCAGTAGGCGAAACCCTAACATATGAAAGGTGAACTGGTCAGATACTACCTCCTATTCATAACTAGTTAGCACATCAATTGTTTCCAGATCAAAAATGCAAAGAAAAAGTGGTTTCGGGTTAACCCTATCCGTCCCATATTGGCCAATACTTAAAATAAATGACATGTTTCAGTCATAATCCATTAATAACCCATTACCCAGCCCGTGTGACCCGTACTGCTGCTAAGTGCTAAAAGTAGGTACTCTTTGGTTCGTATAAGCTAATTTACACAAATTTTCTTTTCTTTTTTTGTGTTCTTATTTGGCAGGTATTTGGGTATACAACAGGTAGTTTTTGGTGGTCGGTCAATGGGTGACTGGGAAGAGGGAATGAAAAACCCGGAAGACGGATACAAGTCCTTTAAGATCTTAGATTGGTATGATCCACAAAGTTCATCCGTGGAGGCTGAATCAGGGCCAAGATCGGGTCAAAAGGTGTAGTCAATGACCTTGTACTCCTAATGGTTGGTCCCTCAACGAAGGAGGCTAGGTTAGGTCAGTTAGATGGTCTGTACAAATTTAGCTTTATAAATTTGTATGTTGTGCTTGTTATGTCCAATTCCTAGTCTTACCTTATTTCTTTGTGTGAGCTTCTGCAATGGTTTGGACCCAATGGAGATATCTCAGTTCTGTAAGGTTGCAAATAACTATGTGGCAATTTCAACCCATATATTTACCCGTAGTAGTACATGGCTTGTTTTCAGCAAACATGCTCACTACTCAATTTAGCGCATCTTTTTACCTCCAGGAATCATTTCCAAAACCACCAAAGTCTTGGTGTTGGTCGCCATGGTAAATTATGAAAGGACAGAGCTTCAACGAGGTGGTTCAAGATACACAATTTTAATCTTTCTTGTTTAAATCCTAACTGGTCTGCTTGTGAAACTGTGAATTCTAAGGATATACATCACAAAATGAAAATACAGTTTCTCCGGTAGTCAATTTGTAACAGATTTTTGCTAGGAACCGTCTTATGCTGTAAATTTTATGCTTTAAGTCAGCTTATTAACAAGTATCTATGAAATTGATATAATTTTTATGACTGAACTGTGTAAACAATATTGACAGAACATCAATCTTATTCACAGAATTGCGTGTTTGTTCCACATTGTTCCTTTCGGTAGCACGTTGGGTTGTTTTAGAATTGGAATGCTGCCAGTATTCCCTCATTCACTTATCATGTTACAGCTTTCTGATCCACAAACTTACAGCCCAAGCAAGTAAAAAGGCACAATGAACACGTTGGAGATAGCCATACAACATCATCATAATCTAGAACCTCGGAGCAATAACAACTTACACGTTGGAGCAGTATTTACCCATGGAATCCAACTTCTCGGCTCTTATTCATACTGCATTGAAGAAGGTAATTTCTTCCATTTTTTCTTGTACAATCCATTTGATTCCACAATTTTATCCCAAACATCTCCTTTGTCCTTCCAAAGATCCGCAAAATCAAACTTTCTGTGCTCATCAAATGGCACAAACTCAACATCAAACATATCACAGAGAACTTTCCATAACATTTTCCATTTGTGCAGTTAAATGCTTCATTATTTGCCTTGTTTGTAACTGAAGCCCATATATGTTGGCTCAGCTCTCCACATATCCCAAAAGTGCTCCCAGCTGTATTTATAATTACCAACATACCTACAGATGTGAAATTCAGCTTAACATAACTGACATCTATAATATAAGAACTTTGTTTCAAAAGATATACTTGTATTCTTAACAGTTGTCTCTCTATGACAATATAAGTGATGTTCACTACTATAATAAAACAAGAATGCCCAAATTCATAGCGTGCGAAAAAAAAGATCTATATGATATAACACAAGTAATGGAATTCCAAAATTTTAGTACCTCAAACTAATAACGCCAAAAAACGTTGGTTGACCAAAACCTCTTAGGTCGAGACATCAAAACGCCTATACACCCTTTTCTTCATCTTCTTCCGAGTAGTCATCACATGCAATCTTCTTTGCTGTCCAAACACACACGACAACGAAACAGCCTAAAACGCAACAACCTCAAACAATATGGCTAAGCAAGGGTTTTTTTTTTTTTTTTTTTTTTCGATAAAAGAAGAATGAGAGAAGGGAAATTTGTAAGATGTTGTTTTTATCCCACATCGCTTGAGTGGAACAATATGGCTAAGCAAAGGTCATTTTAAAATAAGATCCAATACACCAACCTTACCATAAATTCGTTAGCAATTGGCTTCTTTGTTTCTGTTTGCACTACTCTAATTGTTAGTTTTAATCTTTTGGGACTCATATCGATTTCAGCGGTGAATTTGCTATAATAAATTCATCGCTAATTTGAATAGAGTCTTTTAAGATTAAAGCTTTCTTTCTAAGATCTTAGTAAAACGTTTGATGATATATGTGTTTAATTTTTTTTGAGAGCTGTTGAAAACATTTGACGATATATGTGTTTAATTTTCACTAGACAAGTATCCGTTGCTATGCAAGTAACGGAATTTTATATCGGCATAAGTTCTTTTTAGCCGTGTATTATATGAATGAATACTTTTCGAGATTAAAATGATTGAATATTCCGTTAATAGGTACATAATTAAGTTTCCAACCGGGTATTAGTTTGGTCAGCCGGTGCATTATTTTGATTCAATATTTTCTTAAATAGATTCAGTTTTCACTTTTCAATTTCAAGACAAGATTTCTATGTAGTAGCAATTTCATTTTCTGAATGAATATTAGGTTTTTTAATGTTTGTATTTTATCTTTTATCAGTGGTTACAACTTTAAATATAAATGTGTTTACACAAATCATCCAACCTCACTTTACATGTTTTGTTGGATGATGACCTATTGATCCTAATGATTTGAGCAAACAACCTACGTATCAAATTGTCTTTATATTTAAGTAATTTGTTCTTTCGTATTGATTGTATACATTTAGGGTTATAATGAAACGAAAGTTCAGTAAAAAATTTATAAACCGTTCGCTAAAATGTCCGTTTATGTGCTTTTATATATTAAGTTGTTAAGTAAACGAACATGAACAAGATTTTACATCCATTTAGCTAATGAACATAAGTCGTATTCATTTATTGATTTATGTTCGTGAACGTCCGATCATACATTCAATAATGTTTGTTTATGTTCGTTTAATTGTTTATGGCCGTATATCGTATATTTTCTTATTATATTAAGTTTTATTCTTAATACTCACTCTGTCCCACTATTATTGTTCATGATTCTTTTTTAATTGTCTCAAAAAGATTGTCCACTACTAAAAATATAAGTTAAAATTGTTTAAGTTTACCATATTATCTTTTTATCAAAGTTATTATTTACAAATCGTTTCCAATTTGTTCTAATTTACGAAACCCCTAATTTTTAATTAACTCTAATTTTTGTTAACCCTAATTCAGGTCGGAATCTACAACGGTTCCCTTTACTGTTAACCTTTATCATGATGGTTTTTCCGTTGAAAACTTCATTGCTTACATGGAAGGTGATTTTAAGATCAAAGATAATGTGGATTTTGAAGGTATGGTTTACGTTCAGTTGTTTGATATCATAACAAGGGTTGTGTTTGTTACACCTACTAGTTTGCACTTTAACAAACCTTGTGTTTTAATTTAACAAATTAAAACACCTTTTAAATAATTTAGTATTTAACTTTTAAAACCCCTTTTTAACCCTTAAACCGAAATCTGTTCACAATATGCATTGCATACATTATAATCAAATTAAATAAAGCAATAAATGAATATAACAATGCTCTTATAACTAATATATGTGTTATGTGGGATACTAAAACATTTTAAAAGTTTGTAATTTCTACATATACATTCTCATTTTTTATACAAACACGCACTTAAGCGAGGCACGACACACATATATTGTACTTAAACGCTTTAGACCAAATATGGCAATACAATATGTGGTTGTCAAAGCTAAAGCTAGAACAAATGAAACACGTACGGGGCCATGATTGACATATATGTGAAATGAGTTTGTGTTACTATTTTGTATTAGATATGTTTATACGCTCATGTAGTATTCGATAGAAAAGCATTTTTAAAATGGTCTAATTAAAACTCTTGTGTACGTCTTGAATAGATCTTAGTTATTATCTAGTTTCAAGAGGGAATTATATTAACTATAGACGAGTACCCGTGCATAGCAACGGGATTTTATAGCGACACATAGTTTATTGATAAAAAAAGTTTATAGGTTATAAACGAAAAACAATAAAAGTTTGAAGATTTGGAAATTTAACATAATGTTTTGAAACCTGGTTCAACCCGGGTGGTTCAACCGGTTGAACCGTTCCAAGCAAAAAATGGATCGATTTAAACCGGGTCAACTTGCTAGGTTGGGTCGAAAACGGTTCAAATTAAACTGGTTCAACCCGTCCGGGTTTGAAGTGTCCCGGGTCAACCCGGTTTTTGTTTTAATTGATTGTATTTAATTTGATAGATATGTTTTTAATTGGCTGTACAATGTGAATAAATTATTGTACTTTTAAGTAATGGATAATGTTTTGAAACCCGGTTCGACCCGGGTGGTTCAACCGGTTGAACCGTTCCGGTTGAAAAATAGGTCGATTTAAATCGGGTCAACTTTCTAGGTTGGGTCGAAAATGGGTCAAATTAAACCGGCTCAACCCGTCGGGTTTGAAGCGTCCCGGGTCAACCCGGTTTGTGTTTTAATTGGTTGTATTTAATTTGGTTGTACAATGTGAATAAATCATTGTACTTTTAAGTAATGGTGTGTTTTAATAATAATATTAATTACATTCATAATTTCCTTTAATAAGATTTCAACATTTCAACATTTCAACAATATTGACTTTTCACTTTTCCACTTTGACTCTTTTTCCTTTATATGTAGTATAGATTCAAATCGAAAATCTAGATAACAGGTTGTTAAACGCACTTGGCATTTTTTTCTCTTAAATGGCAAATTATTGAAAACGCACAAGAAACAAGCTAAGTGAAAAAGAGGATTATACGAACGATATTGTACAAGCTTGTTTTGGATTACTAATCCATGTTTTCAATAAAGAATAAGAAACATGATAAATTTTAGCGTGTTCCCACTAATCTTTTAACCATTTCCCTTTTAAAGTGTGACAAATTAAGATGAATGTATGCAATTATCTAGTTTAGGCCGAAACAGAAAGGTTTTTAAAGAAGTAAACACAACATGAGTCACCGGTAGAAAATCTGTCATGTTTTTATCATGTTAGACCCATTATTTTAGCTAAGTTCTTTAAATTAGGATATCTGAAATTTTGGATAATAGTTTTATCTATCTGAATATCTAAATATATATACTTTTTGAGAACTTTTATATGCGTTCCAAAACTAACATTTCGTTTATCCGTATCTAATACGAATAAACCGTCGCTATTTCACTGGGAGCCGAACCACTAACAAATCCTAACTTTAAGTTCAAATCCTGAACCGTCACGATGCATCTTGATAGAATAAATGTTTATGCATTTTTCTTGCATTTGTTTGTTTTCATTTGTTTGATTGTTATTTGTTTTTTTAATTTTGTGTAATTTTTATTTTTCTGCATTCCGTTTCCGTGGGCACTAACTAATTACTCAAGAGTCCAACTTAATCAATTTATCTCCTACTAAAAATTCAAAAGACCGCCAATCATAACTACCACGTACCACCACCGTAACAACCAACCCCAACCGAAATAATTTATTCTATCAAGATGTACCGTGCAATTCAACCTATGGTCAGAAGAACCCCACTCTTGAAACACCTTGTTTCAAAACCGAAAGAAACACCAGAAGCAACATTATCGATATCAGAAAAGATAATTAGATATGAGAACAGGGTGTTCACATTTATTATAATTGATTAAATATATTTTCAAGAACTCGCAACTGCATGAAGATAAAAACTGAGAAGTACGTCTCTTAACTGATAACACAGCATCCGGGTTTTTCCTCCTCAAATAGCTGTTGGAGGTTCTAAAACGAGACTCGGTTCTTGGAGTCATAGCATCGACTTCAATCGAGAATAACCTTCTTATCTCTTATGCGCTTAGTGGAGTCAGTATATCGAATAGAGTTTTAAGGGAATTATTATACATCATAGCAAGTGTAAAAAAAAACTGTTGTTTTTGAAAGACTGTGCTGAGTATACACGTCATGCTAGTAGAAGGATTCTTCTATAATTGTTGCACTGTTAATGGCAGCTCAATTCTCTCGTGTTTGTCTTGAAGATTTCAAGACATTCGCAAAACTGTAATTGGTTAGTATGTCACTTCTTGATTTTAATTAATTTATTGACTTTCTTGCATGCATGGTTGTTGTTTATGTGGTTTAAAGTTAATTAGCTTTTAGTTTTGTGATCTTTACGTGGTTAAGTTTAGTTAGTTAATAGTACGCTTTGTTTGTTTTTGATAATCTATTGATCGATTTTTGGTTAAATTTTGATCATATTAACGTGTTTACTATTAAATTTTATTAATCTTTTCATGCACTCCATCATAAGTTATTTAGTTTTTTGCAAGGCTTAGTTTTGTGATATACGTTTACGTGTGTAGCCGTGTAGGGCAGGGGCACCAGGCCTACGGCCCAAAAATTTGAGGGGCAGCATCTTCAAAGTCCATTGTTATCTTTACTACATATAATGGAGAAATGGTCAAAGTGGAAAAGTGAAAAGTGGAAAAACTGAATTTTCAGTCAATCCCAATTTTACCCTTGTGAAATGTGTAAATCATTGCATGCTCAATTAATGTAAACCAAAACTGCTGGCCAATTAATGTAAAAACCGAAACTACAAATTAAATCAACAAATGACAACTTTAGGTAAGTCTGACTTCCTACTCTATTACAATCTTGAATGATACTCTATTACACGGCTGGAATTATTTTTTAGTTGGAAAGTATTGAAGAATTCAAATGCAATAGCAACCTTCTTTGGAATTAATGTGTATTTGGAAAGTTGAAATTTATGGAAAAATCTAACCCCTTTATATATTACACAACCACTCATTAATTTTACCAAAACAAAAACACGCACAAGTAAAACATCACAGCTCTCTCTCCCACCTCTTCGCAGGCCAACAAATAAACACACTCGCCGCCAGCCTCTTTGATGCCGCCGGTCCCTTCGCTAGCGCCATCTATGGCGCGTGACGATGGTGATGGGTGTGTGACGATTGTGAGCTAAAGTGGGTGGTGTGGCAGATTTTTTTTTTTTTTTTTTTTTTTTTTTTTTTTTTTTTTTTTTTTTTTTTTTTTTTTTTTTTTTNGTCTGTTGATGATGATCTTTTGATTCACTGTATATGTAAAGTTTTTTGAGTATTTTTTGGTGAGTGAAAAAGATAAATAGTGAAGTTTGTATTGGGTTGAGTTTGTGATTTTTGTTTCGGGATTATTGAGTATTGACCACTGATGTATACCAACATCACGTGGGATATGTTTGACCAAGCATTTGATTTTTGGTTAATTGTCAATTTATTTTACATTATCTTTTAAACATAATTGTTAGCAAGTTTTATAGGTTTTATATTTTTACTTTTACCCAACCAAGTATTATCACAAGACTCAAGGCAATTAAGTTTTATTTATTTTTACCAAGCTTCTTCTCATTTCGTAAGCATACATAAAGTTGCTGCTTTCATTTATTAATCACAAAAAAACCTATTAGCTGTGTGAAATCCATATGTTGTTCTTTCTTGTTATTGCTTTGTGAGTACATTTTCTTTCGAGGATATAACATATACATTTTGTGGTTTTATGTTTTACTTGGATAGTTTTTTTGTCTTTTTAAGTTATAATACACTTGTGTTTACTTGCTATATGCTTTTTTGTTTTAAGGTGAAAACTTGAATAAAAACAATGTGTTGCATGTTTATAACATATATTAGGGGCATGTTTCAACCATCTCGCCCCGGGCATCAAAAAAGTTAGGACCGGCCCTTATTACCTTAAAAAACATATTTTTTTATTAGACCTAATCACGTATGATCAATTACGTTTAGTTAAACTAATGATCGGATTAGATAAACCAAAACAATTTTTATAATAGCTTTAGGAAATGTTTTTAAATTTTTGATTTTTTAAACAACTTTAAACTTTATAAAAGATTTCAAATGTTTGAAAAATTCCAAGAACTATCAAAGCTTTATGTAAAATTATTAAATGTTTTGAAAAGTCTTACATTTTTCGAATTTTGAAATTTAAATTTTTCTGAAAATCTTTGAAAGGAAGTTTGCATTTTTGAGACTAGACGAGTACCCGTGCATAGCAACGGGATTTTATAGCGATAGATAGTTTATTGATAAAAAAAAGTTTATAGGTTATAAACGGAAAATAATAAAAGTTTGAAGATTTGGGAATTAAACATAATGTTTTTAAACCCGGTTCGACCCGGGTTGTTCAACCGGTTGAACCGTTCTGGTCGGAAAATGAGTTGATTTAAACCGGGTCAACTTGCTAGGTTGGGTCGAAAACTGGTCAAATTAAACTGGGTCAACCCATCGGGTTTGAAGCGTCCCGGGTCAACCCTGTTTGTGTTTTAATTGGTCGTATTTAATTTGATAGATATGTTTTTATTTGGTTGTACAATGTAAATAAATCATTGTACTTTTAAGTAATGGATAATGTTTTGAAACCCGGTTCGACCCGGGTGGTTCAACCTGTTGAACCGTTCCGGTCGAAAAATGGGTCGATTTAAACCGGGTCAACTTGCTAGGTAGGGTCGGAAATGGGTCAAATTAAACCGGGTCAACCCGCGCGGGTTTGAAGCGTCCCGGGTCAACCCGGTTTGTATTTTAATTGGTTGTACAATGTGAATAAATCATTGTACTTTTAAGTAATGGGGTGTTTTAATAAGAGTATTAATTACATTTCACTTTTCTCTCTCATTTGACTATTGTTGAAAACTCAACATTTCACTTTTACCATTTTTCCATTATAGATAGTATAGATTGTGAACCATCATTAATTTTTAAATACAAAATGTAAAGTCTTTTGTTTTTTTGAAATATGTGACAAGATTTTAAAAATATATTAGAGCAAAAACTGAATCATATAACTTGTACATATTGTTCATATTTATGGCTATACAAGATTATTTATCGGTTGACTTTTTATCGAAACTAGACATCGGGTTTTAAGTTCAACGAAGTCGGCTGTGCCCGCCGCATTGCGGCGGAAATGTTCCGTGCTGGGATGTAATGTTTTATTTTTGAATCTCACTAAATATTTTTATATGTTGTTTGATACATACTAAGAATTTTTGCTAGAGTTAATTATCAATTTTGCTAGAGTTGAATTATCATATGTTACAACTGTCTGCAATTACATTTTGATCTTTTCATTTTCTATTTTGAACGTTATGCGAAACACTTACCACAATATCGTATACCGTTAATTGTCTGCCGCTAGAAACCTCCGATGCTATGCACGGGTACTCGTCTAGTATGTATGAATGTATGATGTATCCATCTAAATCCCACTTAAAAACCTTAGTTTTTTTAAACAATATAAACTTATAAAGGCATTATATTCCTTTATTTATATTAATGGTATTATTTAGTGCTTGTATGAATACTTTTTGATATCTACAGTTACATGTTATAAATATTTAATAAAAAAAAATGGGGGTTTTGTTAACAATAAACTCATAGGTGTTGTATAAGCTTTCTTTAATTAAAAATATTTTCAAGTATAAACTTGATTTCAATACATACCTTATTGACACTCACATATCTTAACTTTATGTGTTTAAATCATGCATTTGTAGAAATGATTAGTTAATATTTGGAAATTTTTTAAATTAAGGAAAGCTTAAACAATACCAATATGGTTGTTGTTAGCAAAACTTAATAATAATAATAACAATAACAATAATAATAATAATAATAATAATAATAATAATAATAATACGGAGTAAAAATAATGTATCTAAATTTGGCATGTTTATGTATTTTGTTTTAGTTGTACGTTGTGGGCTGAGAATTTGAGATTAGTAGGTGATCTTGTATTATGTGATATTGAATTTATTAATGTTTAAAAGTCATTCTCATGTATCATATTCTCATAACGTTATGAATTAGTTGTCAAAACTAGTTTGCTTTCCTATATTGTGAAATTACCATGGTTTTAGAAACTAGACCGACACGTCGAACCAGTTCAATCGGCAATGGGAAGAGACGCGGGTTCGGTAGAGTTAGTTGAACCGCCCTGGTCAAACCCGATCAAAACCCAAAAAAACCGATAAAAACTATCAAAAATTGGATACCAGTTAACCGACGTACTGTAGGGTATTGGCGATCACATGTATGTCCTTTAAAACATGCGCAACAGAAAATAAACACTTAAGGCATGTAGACCAATCCCTTGATAGGTAGATACTCTAATCAGGGATGCAACCTAACCTAACATGTATAAAGGGTGTTTGTGAATACTCAATTGATCCTGCAGTAACACAAGCTCCTATATAACTTTTTAACTTGCACAAAATCGCATTCTTCTTCTTCTTGATTCTTGATCCGAACGATTGGGGTTTATTAGGGAGAATCGCCACGTAAGTTGAATTACATATTGGTCGATACTGCACAAGTAGAGCTACTACGACCCTATGTAAGTTAGAGAGTACAAAGTCGACTCAGTGACTTGGGAAAATCGACTAGAAGTCGATTAGTCGACGTAGGGTTTATGAACCCTAAGTTCGACCGAATGGAGAGATGAGGAGAAGAATTTTGGTTAGGGTTAGGGAGGAATGAAATAAGAACTAGTTTACGATGTATTGGTATTTATAGGGTACCTAAGAAAATTCCTAATACAACTAGAACTCCCTAGAATTATCTCTGAGTACATAAGTTTGACAACTTGTCAACTTAATCCCTGTGAGGGATTCGACCGACCATACACCCTTAAGGGCTATGGTTTTATTTTTTTTTTATGTACTTAATATATTTAACCCTGATAAATATATACGTCCTGGATAATTAGCGTTTTATCCCTCTATGAGAATATTGTGATATTATCATTTCCTCTTTGTTTTTATTTCATTACTTCACTCTTTCTCATTATCAACTTGTGTGTTTAATTTATTGTGCACCAATGTGGCTTATCGAAATTTCTATGAGTGTCAGTTGTGAAAGACGTTGTTTTTTTGCACATAAATCATTTCAGACACGAGTTAAAAGCGTAACTATTTCACGCCTTTTGTTATGTGTTGTGTGTATGACTAAATTGTAAACAACCTTTATATTTACAATATCTTAGAAAATTCGAAAGATATTATATGAAAAAATCCAAAATAAAAAAACCTATAGATTTTTTTTCAGAAAATTAAGAATATATCATAGAAGTTTTTTTTTTGGTACTAAGGTGACAATATATTAACACGATACCAAGGTTCATGATACACATCCAAATCAGTGCTAAATAGAAAAAGCAGCTGATCTTGGAGCTAAAACAAAACAAACAGACGACATATAAACATGAAAACTCATACAGACCAACATCAGTACATCAGAGTCTAAACCTCCATATTCGCTACTTCAATCAATCCTTAATCCATATACATCTTCCTACAATGGGGCATTTGTTTTTCCATTTTTCTTCCCACTTCCCTTTGTACCACTAACACATATATCGAGCTCAAGTCTCTAATTCTTCATCAGTGGGAATCCTCTTATTATTCACAAACATATCAACCATTTCCTCCTGCTTCTGCCAAAGAGTGAATATATCAACTTCTCAACAGTAGGTTTACTTTCATNTATTTTTATTTTTTTTGTAAGGGTGGGGAAGGGGAGGAGACCGACTGAATAAGGGCTGAAAACTCGTCGGATCAAGTAAAAACAAGTTTTATAATATTGAATATATCAACTTCTCAACAGTAGGTTTACTTTCATTTTTACCATTTCGTCCTCAATTAGCTTATCCTTCATCATATTCATCTATTGTTCTTCATTATTATCCAATGTCTCTAGAGGAGCAAACCTATTTAAATCTTTTTGTTTTGTCTTCCCTACAGGATTGTTGCCTACACTTCCCAATACATAAAATCTATTCTTGTTTTCTTTTTGAGTTATGCTTTGTGATTTGCTCCTTTCTTCTTTAGAACCTAGAGCAGGGCACCCCTTTCCATTATACATTTCACCATTTCTTCTAGAATCACTCTTCACATCTTCCTTTTCATTACCTTTATATGTAGCTTGAGCATTTATTGTTTTAGGCCTATACTCTTGTCTCTTGAAATTCCCTTTATTACCTTTATTACCAGTGTTATCCATGTTACTACTATCCTTATTCCTGACACCTTTTTCCTCTACTTCCACGAAGCCTTCTTTATCAGTGTTGCCTTATCCTTATCCCCCACCATTGTTACATCTTCATCTACCAATTTTGGATTCTCAGCACATTTGGACCAGTCATGTCCAAATACACTACAATGACTACACATAGGTGGCTTCTAGTCATACACCACAGTTAGAAACTTTGAGCATTTGGTTTCATTATAACATTCTTTCTCATAAATCTAAAGGAGTTACGGAGTTTTCGTACATGCTCATAGATATCTTGCCACATCTACAGAATAATAACTGGAAGTACATGCGATGTTAAGAATATGTGGTTCGGTGAGTCAACATCAGATTTAGCTTCACACATATTCATTAATCTCAGAGCAAGATTTATCATAAAGGAATAGAGATACACCTTTGCCTCCAGATTGGAAGCAATGAGTTTGCCAGTGCGAGCAGTCTCCATCTCTTCATTCTTCGGCGTAAGGAGATTATCAACGGAGGTGTTCGCTTGTCACTGCAATATTACGAAAACTGTAAGGATGTACATATAAATATAAACCAACCCATTAACCCATTACCCAATATGTCCGTCCTCCAGTCCCTAGACTTAAGTGAGATTAGAAGCTAATGATGGGTACTACAAACCTGTAATGCCAGACGCTGCAACCACATTGAAGGCAAGGATAAATATCCGTAGGTATGCCTTCGTAGAGGACAATGTACCTGTAACGGTGGATTTTGAACTCATATATCGTAACAATCGAAAATATAAATCAAATGTATTTAGTTAATATCTTCAACTATGCCGCACTAATTGCCAACAGATGCTTGCACGTAAAGAAACATTGAGAGTTTTAGGTGCCTTACCCAAAGATTTGCTTCTGATTTCACCATCACTTTTTTCAGTTTTTGGCCCCTTACCAGCAGTAGGCGTCGGAGATCGCGGGACTTTAGCATACCCAAAAGTATAAACACTTGGTCGACAAAACCTACAAATTAAAAAACAACAGTCAGAACCACGGTAGAAATTCTGGCAGGTTACAATAAGCAATTCGCAGAATGGGGCATATTTTTGAAAAATAGTAGTTTCATATATGATCAGTATATAGCGTGAGCAAAGCAGTAATTTTAAAATACATCGTTTCTGGATCCATTATGTGAACTTAATGCTCATATCATATTACATTAAACTACAACTTCATAACAAAAGAGTATACCTAAACAACCTAAAAATTCTTACGAATATGAACTTATAACAGCTCACATGATCAGAAAATAATGGTGGTAAATTGTCAAATAATGGGTACGGAAAGGTGCCACATATACACGCTAAAACTTGTAGTAGACAATGTACCGCGTTAAAGTCGTACAGGAATACAGTTTAAAGCATCCTTCATATATCATAAGCTAAAATAAGGAATTCAACTATCATAAAATTTACTCGCAAACTTACATAACTTATCAAATTTTAAACCGAAACCAAATCCTTCATTGGGCCATGGCAAGGTCTCATCTACCTTGTGATATATCTTAGTCACTGCGCATCAGGACCAAGTGTTATTATGTCTTAGCTACCTGTCTCGCAATTTGCTTTGGTGAACTTATAACTTGAGATCATAACCATATATGTTTATCTCATTAACTTGGATAACAATTTTCAGGTTTCATTATATTATATAATGTATTGTTGAAAACTGAATATTAATAGAGCGACGAAAATGATACTTTTAGTAATTAGAAAACAAAAAAGTATATGAGATTAGTTTTATAGAAATGTAAACCTGGATCAATTCCTTCTGTAGTTGGGGAACCAAGGTGTGCGGTGATGGTTAGATCTTGCATTATTATGTCACTACAAAGGCATACACAATCTCATTAGATATTATGTTAAACGATCTTAAACAATATATAGTATGATTATGAAGTGCCTCTTAATTGATGGACCAACTTGCTATAAACTGGATGGACAAACCATGAAGGCGAGTTGATCAAACTGAGATTCGACATTTGGACTCTTGAGTACATTAGCTCGCTAATTTCCCTTGGTGAAACTTATCCCACCATAATGAACCTTGGCCGTCAATGGTGCCATTATCACCTTTAACAACAAAAAACAATGTCATAAGAAATCAATACCGAGTACTATAGTGACAGCATCATGCCGATCCAATATTTTATCATGTGAATTGTATTTTAATTGATACAATTATTTGGATTTCGGATGTAACATTTAATAGCTGTGATGAAAAATATACCTGTAATAACAACATCAGCAAGGTGTGATCCACCTATTAGACTACTGAACCGTCCTCTAGGTCCATCTCTTCCATGACCATAAGAAAGCAATGGTTCTATGCGCGGATACTCTCCCTCATCCTTCTGACACTGTTTTTTACTTGTCACATTTCCCAAAATCATATTAGGTGCATTAATCTCACAAGGTATATGCTTGATAATATTTCAAACTTTTTGCCTTTGATAATCACTCAAAATAAGTAACATGACATTTTAACTAATAAGCAATCTGTGTTTCTAAACTTTTCATCAAACATGTGGTGTGAATAATTATTTCATAGAGGACTTGAAAAATCAAATTAAAAAATGATTGAATAGTGTTGAAATAAGAGATTTTACCTTGGTTCAACGGAAATTGATAATATAAGTTTATTATCACCGTCTTCTTTCTGTTTATTAATTCATTATAAGATTCATGTACCTGAAAAAAACAATCAACCATGTTCATCTAAGAATAAAGCTTCATTTAGGGTTTTGATTTTAAGAAATCATTCAAATACGTAATTATTTCTTCAATGAAAGTAGTAACGAAATAAATATCGATACATAGATCGACATCAAAACTAATTTTGAAGATTTGTTGATCTTATCAGTTGTATCCGATCGGTCTGCTTGCTTTTGATCTTCATTTGCTTCCGATCGAATTGTGGGTCTTCTTCAAGTTTAGATTTAGGGTTTGTGAAGGAACTGATTTAAATGAATTGATATGGTTGTTTTATTTTTGTTCACAGATAACCAAATCTTCATAGTTGTATTCAGATTGTTATGTTAATGTTTTTTTTTTTTTTTTTTTTTTTTTGGTTTTTTTTTTTTTTTTTTGATTTTTAGAATGAAATAAGTATGATTCTTTGATATTGATCTCTGAATATATTTGCCCTCCCTAAATTATCTCCCTTATTTTCCCCGATTTTACGCAAATTCTTTTGAAAACTTTCTAATATAGTGGACTTTTCCACATGGCGTTTATAGAGTTTTGGGATGACTTTTTTGCCGCTAAAAATAGCCAAATCACACTTGGTTTTATATAGGTTTGGGATTATACAAAAAGATCATTAAGTTTTACTTAATGATAACAAAAAAATTTATGCTTGCAAAAATTTTTATTTGCCAAAATCTATCTAGATTAAATTTTAAGAAAATATATGGGTAATTCGTAACTCGGTCAACCTAAAACCGAACCAAAAAAATTCGGTTTGCCGATTCGGTTCGTTGAATTCCACGTGGTTCGGGTCGTTTTATTGAAAATACTCTTTATAGCAAAACCTTATTAAAACTTAAGGTCTAAATATTGTAAGTTATTTAGCCTATTATTAACTAATACTAAACTTTGGTGTTGGTATTGTAAGTTTCGTTTATGCAGGGTCTTGAGTGGACTTGTG
>LBNU01032361.1:107809-127127 GCA_014162995.1 Artemisia annua | reverse complement strand
TATTTCCGCTGCTAAACTTTGTCTATTTTCCGCTGCAAACTCTATTTACTTTTTCCGCTGCTACTTTGACTTAAGAGTCCTCGTACTCTAAACGGGTTGTAATTCGAATGATATGTTTTGTCACATTTATAAACGTCCCGAGTCGTGGTCGTTAGCTATAAATGTGCTTGGTTTCTATTTGCGTAATACCCCCAGCACGATAGCTGCCATATTTGAGTTGGGGGTGTTACAAGATTCATGTACCTGAAAAAACAATCAACCATGTTCATCTTAAGAAAAAGGCTTCATTTAGGTTTTGATTTTTAAGAAATCATTCAAATCCGTAATTATTTCTTTCAATGTAATAGTAACAAATATGATGATAACTATGATGATATATATTGAAATCACCTAATTTTGAAGATTTGTTTGATCTTATCAAGTTGTATCCGATCGGTCTGGTTGCTTTTGGATCTTCATTTGCTTCGATTCGAATTGTGGGTCTCTTCAAGTTTAGATTTAGGGTTTTGTGAAGAACTGATTTAATGATGAGATTGATATGGTTGTTTTATTTTTTNAGATATGATTCTTTGATTTGATCTCTGAATATATTTGCCTCCTTAATTTATCTCCCTTATTTTCTCTCCGATTTTTACTTAAATTCTTTTGAAAACTTTCTAATAGTAGTGGTTTTCCACATGGCGTTTTATAGAGTTTTGGGATGATTTTTTGCCTCTAAAAATAGCAATCACACTTGTGTTTTATATAGGTTGTGATTTATACAAAAAGATCATTAAAGTTTTACTCTAATATAAAAAAAAAAAATTATGCTTGAAATAATTTTTATTTGCCAAAAATCTATCTAATTAAATTTTAAAGAAAATATAATGGTGTAATTCAGGTTACTCGGGTCAACCTGAAAACCGAACCAAAATCAAATTCGGTTTTCGATTCGGTTCGGTTGAATTCTAGTTTGGTTCGGTTCGGTTTGACCCAATTTTTTTTTAACTGAAATAACCGAACCGAATAAACAGAACAATCCGATAACCAAACTGATGAATACCCTACTAAAAACCTTAATGAAAGAATATCAGTAGGCCATAACTTAAAATGACTCGTATTGCTTATCTTCTACATATATCAGACATAACTCGAACTAACAAGTTACATGTAATGCCCCCAAACCATAAAGCAATGAGCTAGTTGGATATCTTTCGGTATCAACTAAAAAAACTAGTGAAATAATACTAGTAAACCACACTTATCTCTTACCAACGTGAGAATAGATGTTATACTACCAATAACCTTTCACCACAGTTTTTAGTTGGTTATATTACCTGTATACTTTCATTGTACTTTTAGTCGAACCACACGACCGAACAATTTCCTAAAAAAACGTAGAATAAAATAACTATTTATGTAATAGAGGAAAATGTTATATTATTAGTATCTTTCTATGATAGTTTTTAGTTGAACCAAATAGACACCCGGACAGTTTATTCTAAAAGAAGTACTTTTTATGTAATATAGGAAAAACGCTAGCAAAATGTTTTCATTATAGTTTTTAGTTGAACCAAACAGACACTGAAACAATTTACTAAAGAAAGTAGTACAAGGACTATTTATGTAGTAGAGGAAATATGTTACATTACCGTATCCTTCATGATACACAATCACCCTCACACATTTAATTGTTGGAGGTTTTTATAAAAGCTATCTGTTTACTCTAAACTAGATGTATGATCTGTTTACATGTTACTTACCTCACACGGGATTAACCGATTAAGTATTGTTGTACTAGTATCCTTCGACCATAGTTTTTAGTTAAATAAAACATATACTCCTCAAACACAAGTAAGGTTGAGCATCTGATAAAAAACGACCTAAACTAAACTAAACCAAAACTGATTAAATTTTGTGGAAGACATGAACCAAAGTGACTCGGTTAGGTTCGATATTGTGTAGGTCCATTCGGTTCGATGTGTTTTCTTTTCTCAATTTTGAATGGAACCGAAGCCGAAAATCATAAACATATAGAAGTAAAAACCAAATAAAAAATGATCAGTTCGGTTCAGCTCGATTTTTAGTATGTTTTGGTGGACCCAAATAAATAATACAAGGACCGTGGTTGGAAAAGAGAAGGGAGGTGATTGGCACACTCTCAAATCTTATTGGGACACTCAATTGTACAAGTAGTTAAATCAGACTATAGTTAATGTACAACTATCTATTACAGACAGTGGAGTGTCCCAATAAATTTTGAGAGTGTGCGAATCATTTCCCAAAAGAAAAGGGAAGAAGATGTGTTGGGTCTAGTAATATTCCACCACGAAGCAACGCATCTTTGTTTTCCTTTTTTTTATAAATTTTTATAAATAAATAAAAATAAATATAAATCTCAATCTCCACAAGACACGCATTTGACCCACCCCTAGAAAGAAATATATAAACTTGAAGAAACCCTAAATAAATAATTTCATTTTGATCTGATCTGAAGAAAAGAAGAAGATGGATGAAGAATATGATGTGATTGTGCTTGGAACTGGTTTGAAAGAATGCATCCTTAGTGGTCTCCTCTCCGTTGACGGTCTTAAGGTTGTTGTTCATTCATTCATTTACTTTAATCAGTTACTTTATTATAAGTTGTAATATGATTGTTTGGATTGATCTGATCTGATCTCATCATTTAGTTATTATTATTATAGATTACTACTAGTTTATAGGACTGGTGTTATAGATAAGTTTTGAGATTGTTTTTCATCTGACCTGGACTACTAATAGCGCGACGAGTCGGATGGTTTATTAGTTGTAACTGATTGTTTAGATTCATGATCTTAAGATCTGAGATGATTTATACAATAATTAAGTTATCGGAGTGGTCGGATTGATAAAATTATATGTATGATAAAATGAAATTAAGCTTTAATAGTTTGTTTAGAACGATAGACTTAGGATCAAATGAGAAGAAAACTTAAAATAAGAGGGATGAGAAATAACTATAAATACAAATTAGAGATGCGTCGACTTGAATTAGATGCATCCCTAATCTTTTAGATGCACCCTAATATTTATTCCTTGCTAAAAATTAGATGCACATGTATATAATAGATGCATTTCATCAAGTTAGAAGAATCCTATGTATATTTCGCCCTTTGCGAGTCAAATTTGTTGCTAGTACTACTTTACATCGTTTTCACTTCAAAATCACTTTCGAAACTAAGTGAGATGCATCTAAATGAATAGAGATGAATCTAATTCAAGTCGATGCATCCCAAATATATGGTTATAGTTATTTCTCATTCTTCTCATTTTAAGTTTTCTTCTCACTGGATCCTTACCCTAGAACGATAAACTAACATAAATTAAAATCAACTTCTCAAATCATTTTCTGAAACAAATTGAGAACAAATCTATTTGTGTGATTGATTTCTTACAATAATTTAACACAAAAACAAGAATAAAAGAACTACAGTAGGGGCTGATGATGCATTCTATTGCCCGTTTTTGACCGATTCATTTCAAATTGCATAGGGCCGATATTTACAACTCTCCGTGTTAATAACAGTGAAAGGAATTTATCTAATTTTAACTATATTATGTGTGCTAATATCCGTATTGGTGCTTTGTGACTTGATTGGTTTGCTAGGCTTATGTTGTTGATATTTGGTGGTACTAAAGTTGACTACCCAGATCGAAATTTAGATTCATTTGAGAAATGTATACGATAGTTATGTTTATTATTGCTGTTATGCTAAATTTAGCAACAAGCTAACATTAGTAAGATTAGAGATAATATTTATGGATTTTAAATTTGTAGTATGATTAATATTTGAACTGGATTTTCTACTTGGTATTACACTATTGTGGAAATCGTAACACATTGTAGAAAGGAATTTGCATTCTTAACAACTTAATGAAAGTAAATGTGCACTGTGGCTGGCTATGTTGGACGTTTATACGGTACTTGTATGATGTAGTTCCTTTAGTTGTGTTGTGTTGGTCTAGTTGGATTAATAGACTATGTTGAATTTGCGGCAAATTTTAAGCGATATATAATTTGGATACAAGTTGAAAGTTTTTCGTTATAGGATTTACAGTCTCTGATACTTTATGTTTGAAATCAGGTTCTGCACATGGACAGGAATGACTACTACGGAGGAGAATCAAGCTCACTCAATCTTATCCAGGTTTGTGTCGTTAAACGCTTATTACACTACTAGGTATAAGGTGAAGTTTCATATACATCTTAGTAACACGAACTGTTATAAACCTGCAGCTCTGGAAGAAATTTAGAGGAAGTGACAAACCTCCAGCTCACTTAGGCTCTAGCCGAGATTACAATGTCGACATGGTCCCTAAGGTATCTAGCTAATTATAATAAAGTTTCTTCTAGTTCCTTTATACGGTTTTATTCGTTAATCTTGTCTAACATGATATTTTTCGTATTGCAAGTTTATAATGGCAAATGGTGCTCTAGTACGTGTTCTTATTCACACTGATGTCACAAAATATCTCTACTTCAAAGCAGTGGATGGCAGTTTTGTCTATAATAAAGGAAAGGTATGTTGTATCTATTAAGTGACTGATTTTTTTTACGTGGTTTTAAAGTATAGGTTCTATCATTGTAGGTAGTTATTAATGTGTTTGTAACTGCATAGGTGCACAAAGTTCCTGCTACTGACATGGAGGCGCTTAAGTCTCCTCTCATGGGCATTTTTGAAAAGCGTCGTGCTCGCAAGTTCTTCATATATGTTCAGGACTACAACGAGAATGAACCTAAAACACACGAGGGGATGGATCTGACACGAGTGACAACTAGAGAGCTTATTGCGTATGCTTCTCTTCATTTTACCACCAACTTTTCCATTTATTGAATTGTTAAAAATACTTCTAATATTATTTTGTGGTACGTAGTGTTTGACTAGTATGAAAGTATCAGCAGAACATGAACCCCCAATCACTGAAATAATTGATTACCTTTAAAGACCATAGGACACACAAAATGCTTTTTAAGTGTCAAGTCTCGAAAAATAAGTTGAGAACAAAAGAACTTCAGGCCCGTATAGGCAGAAAATAACTTAATAGCACCCAAGCATTGTAGTATACGAATTGCCCCAATGTATATGTTAATATTTTTCAAACATATCATTTTGTCTCCATAATATAGATAGGAGTAAAAAAAAATCAGTTTTTCAATTATACTGGCCAAATACACATATTGGGATTGCACCAGCTCACCAGCAATGGAGATGATATATGTGAATTCTCATCACTTGTATACGAGATTAGCGAATTTTTTTGTTGTTGCTTGTAGCTTGTTAAACATGAGCATTGGGCCAATGTTCTAATAAAGTGTTATACACTTTCTTTCTCAAGCTCCACTAATACTATCTTATTTTTGCAGTAAATACGGTCTTGATGACAATACTGTGGATTTCATTGGCCACGCATTAGCTTTGCACAGAGATGATCGCTACTTGAACGAACCTGCACTAGATACAGTGAAGAGAATGAAGGTGTAAACATGTTCTCAGTTTGTGCTGTTTTTCGTTCCCTTATTTGCAAAAATTGATGATAACTAACTTCGTTCTATTGTAATTTCTGCGCTAGCTTTATGCTGAGTCACTTGCACGTTTCCAAGGAGGGTCACCATACATTTATCCTCTGTATGGTCTAGGCGAGCTTCCTCAGGTACAATTTTTATTTATTTATTTTTTTATCATAGGATAGTAATATTATCTTGCTCTCGCACTTCAACCTTTTTGTTTGTTTGTTTCACATTTTCTTTTCTTATAAAAGTAAAAACCTAAATATCAAGTCACCCGGTCTACAAGTAAGAGGGGGAGGTTTAATGTATTACTTGATCATATTCTGCAGGCATTTGCCCGGCTCAGTGCTGTTTATGGTGGAACCTATATGTTGAACAAACCTGAGTGCAAGGTATCCCGTATTATCCCTTCCATCGATTTTGTTTTCTGAGTCCCAGTTCTAAAACAAGTACGGGGAATTAATCTTTACTATTGCCAGGTTGAGTTTGATGAAGAAGGCAAGGTTTGTGGTGTCACCTCAGAGGGTGAGACAGCTAAGTGCAAGAAAGTTGTTTGTGATCCTTCCTATTTGCCTAACAAGGTAAACATCTTTTGGTATATATTAACGAGGAAGTTGTTTAAAAGCTATAGAAAGCAATACACTATATGTTAGGAAAGAAAGAGATAAATTGCTTACTAGTGAACTTGTAGTGGGCTAATTTTTCTAGTAGTTCTAAGTTCTAACCAGTGTTATATAAGAAGTTCGGTAGCATGGGTAGCAAAGGCTTTCTAAATGGAACACTGATACTTAATTATTTATGTGAATATAATTGTGCTTTTGCATATCTACAAGATACACTGAATCATAAAGGAGCTCTCGTTTAGGTTCACAGTTTGTAGTTCAACATGTATCCCATCACGAATCAATACAAAAGTAGTTAAAAGTGATGAACTGTACAAAACAAGCAGAAACTGCTTATGAATGATCAAGAACACTACCATGTAGTAGAGGATCACTCATTATTATCCAGCTTTTAGAAGAGAGCTATATAAGCATGATGTAGATTCCACCAACCTACTAGGATGTGAATTTTTAGAGTAAGTTACATGTAGTTGAGTTAGTAACAAATTCATGGTCTAATGTCTCCTACTCTCCTGTATCGGTGAGCTATGTGGGTATTAAAGAATTCACATTTCAAAATTTAAAAGCTGAAGTTTATCGAGTAGAGTGACGATGAGATTGCTTTAGAGCACTTCTGAATTTCTGATGACACTTTTTGGGTCTAATCTAGCTTCTAGGTTCAGTATCTATAGTTTTTCTTTTCAGGTACTTTGGCTGCTATTGTGTTGCTTCACCTACGAATCATTATTATAATCCCAAGAAATGGATTTTTAAATAGCTGTTCAACTTCATATGTATCTGCCTGCAGAAAAGTGTTTTATAGTCTGCGTGGATGACACTCTTAAGCAATGTAGTTGCTCACTGATGCAATTTATTTAATCGTGGTTTATGACAGGTGAGGAAGGTGGGAAAGGTCGCCAGAGCAATTTGCATTATGAGCCATCCCATTCCAAACACCAATGAATCACCGTCGGTGCAGGTTATTCTTCCACAGAAACAATTGGGTCGCAGATCAGACATGTGAGTTTTTAGACAACATAAAGGTTTTGTTTAAAATCCAATAGCTCAGTTATGGTCCATGCTATTTGATATGTCAGAGTATGCTTTTGGCTTTATTGGTACCCTGGAATTTGACGTTTATATCAGACTAGTGATTATAACTTAAAGTCTTAGTTGCTGGTAATGCTTTGTCCAACAGTACAGTTTAGTTATTATACCCGTGACACTTGACGGTTTACCCGTTGTAGACGTAGATGCATTGATTAGCATTGAAGAAATTGCACCATCTTATAACTGTTCGATGCATTTCCAGTTATAAACTCTCATCTTTTGTCAGCTTTATTTTAATACTCTGCTTTCCTGTGACTATAAACATTAAAGGTTGCAAAATCAGAAGGTAACAGGACTTGTACGGTTCTAGTGCAAGTCAAAGCAGATTCGGGTGGGAAGGCTGGGAACACTTGTTGAAGTTAATGCTTTCGATAGGAATACAAAACTTGCTGTACAATAAATATATATTTTTAATAAACTAATTTAGGCTGGGAACACTTATTGAAGATAAAGCAATTATCAAGACATATTGGAACTAGTTTACCTATTCCTTCACCTTGGCCTTGTTTTTTTGTTCACCCATTTGACATGTTAGAAAATAGAAAGACATTTACAAATTGAACAGTTAGTCAGCTAAAATATGAGATTTTGCTTGCCAAAAATTAACATGATAACTTCCGTTGTGCAGGTATCTCTTCTGCTGTTCATACTCCCACAATGTTGCTCCAAAAGGAAAGTACATTGCATTTGTATCCACAGAGGCAGAAACCGATCAACCTGAAATCGAATTGAAGCCAGGGCTTGATCTTCTAGGGCCCGTCGATGAAATCTTTTATGACACTTATGATAGATTTGAACCATGCAACGAGCCATCTCTTGATAATTGCTTTATCTCCACTGTGAGTATTACTAACCCATCATATTGATCAAGTAATTGCTTTATATTTTATTGTGGTTTTGTAATTCTTCTCATGTTTCAACAGAGCTATGATGCCACAACTCACTTCGAGTCAACTGTTAGTGATGTGCTCAACATGTACTCGATGATAACCGGAAAGGTATAAGTTCATTTCCTACTTTGCCAACCAATTTGTTTCTTTTAATATCTCAAAATTTGCATTTCTATCTTCACTATAAGGCACTTAGCTTTTTTTCAAGTACTTGCCAGACTTTCGTTCAGCACAATATAGAATCTCAAGCATATATAGCAATTTGAGTGGGGCTAATATGGGTAATGGGTCAAAACAGGTTTTTTTAGAGCAGATCTGAACGACTCAATTGGATTGATCTGCTAAAATTTTGCTTTATATTTTGAGCCATATCATGAATCAAGATATTAAATATAATGTTTTAATCATCTTGAGTAATTCAATTTACGATAGAAGGTTGTAAACATGTGGCTAATCATGAGCTACTCAAATTGATTGAACACTTTCCTTTCAGCTCATTTTCCAAAATTTACCCGTTTGAGATTAAAAGTTAATGGGTCGAAATTGCTACGTTTGTTGTCGAGGATGCTAACAAACTTTCTTTTGTAGGTTCTTGACCTGAATGTAGACCTAAGTGCCGCAAGTGCCGCTGAAGAGTAGGAACTTTGGAGGTGTGCTGTTTTCCTGCTTCTTTAAGGCTAACAATGCCGTCTGGTCGAAAGAACTTTACTTGAAAATTTAAGTTTCTATTCTCCTAGATACGTGACATACACTCAAATGTGTAAGGAGGTTGTTGTCTGTGTACTTTTGTGTAAAATATGACTTGGGTGTGTGTTCTCACATCCTTGGTGGTGTCACTGTGTGAATCGTTTTTTTTATTTTATCCTCTTGATTTCTGAACGAAATTTATATTTATCGATTTACACTACTTAAATTATCCGANGTCGAAAGAACTTTACTTGAAAATTTAAGTTTCTATTCTCCTAGATACGTGACATACACTCAAATGTGTAAGGAGGTTGTTGTCTGTGTACTTTTGTGTAAAATATGACTTGGGTGTGTGTTCTCACATCCTTGGTGGTGTCACTGTGTGAATCGTTTTTTTTATTTTATCCTCTTGATTTCTGAACGAAATTTATATTTATCGATTTACACTACTTAAATTATCCGAACATGATTTTGAAGCATATTGAACGGAGGGTTTTGGGTTTGAATTTGGAAAATCATGATTTTGAAGCATTTTGATTACAATTAAAATTGCAACTCAAATAAGTACAGATTTCTTTAAGTGCTGGATGTTTCTTATGCCGTCGTTTAAAGCCTTCTATCATTTCTCTTGCTATCTTGAATTTGACATCAAATTCAAATTGTGTCAAGGAATCAAAAACGAAATTGAAATTTCTTGAATTTGACTACAATATATGGATCACTTCTTGGTTCCTTATTTTTTGGAACTTATTAATAAAAGAGTGTTTAACATATTTCAAGTTAATAAGAAAATGTATTATAGTTCAACCGCATGATCATCTAGCTTTAGATCTGCTAAGAGGCATGTACACATTGCTTTATGATCATCACGTTCAAAATCGGGTCAAAACTACCATTCCAAACCTTTTCTGTCGTGCGACTACATTAACAATCATTACCGTGGCATCATTCATGACAAAAAAAAAAAAAAAAAAAACAAAAAAAAAACGGCATATTGCTTATGTTTACACAAAGGTTTCCGGCTGTTGGAACAAAGGCGAGGAAATATCAATAAGAAACACATGAGAAGGAAGGTATCGACCTATTATATATTCTTCGCTCTAAACATGCTTATATGCATTCAAAACGACTATATGCACGCAACATATATGATTTGTATGTCTGAAATACATGATACTTGGCTTGTGTGTTAAACTAGGGGTGATAATTTCTGACCCGACATAAAACTGGACCTGAAATCGACACGAAAATTAAACATGTTCGGGTCGGGAATAGGTTAAGCGGGCCGACCCATCAACCCATTTAAGATTTTTTTTCTTAGATTAAAAATTGTATATATTTTAATATACGGGTTAAATGGGTTAAACGGGTCGACCCACAACCTGTTTAACCTCCATGCAATGTAATGTGCCAACATTTTTAGATAAAACGGGTTAAGTGGGTCAACCCGAAACCCATGTAACCTATTTAACCTGTCAACCCACATAGGTTAAATAGGTCGTGTTTGGGTATGTGTAAACATGTTAGGGTTGACATAAGTGACTTGATTACTTAAAAGAATCATGTTTAGGTTGAGTTTTTCTGACCCGCTAACCTTTCAACTACAACTCGACCCGAATTTCCACCCACCATAAGTAGTGTATTTATAAATCCTAGACTAAGTGTGTGCTTCTTTTTTACCTTAGCTAAGGGATTGAGTCGATATGATATATAATATTATTTCTTTTTCAGCAGGACCACTTATTTTCTCTTACAACCTCTATATCCACAAGGCAAGAAATATTAACACGTCCCCATTAAGTGACTCTAATAGACGTGGCCCCATATATAAGGAGGTGTTTGAATTCAACTTAATTGACTTAATATGAAAAAACTTATTTTTTTAAGTCATATAATAAGTTGTTTGTTTTTTACTTAATCAAAAGAAATGACTAGAAATAATAAGTGATAAAAGTGAAGGTTTCCTATTAAATTATCTGTTAATTAACACGACTTAACGAAAAATTAAATACACATACAAAAGGTAATTTACATGACTTTAAAACACACCAAACCCGCTCATAATAGACACCAAACCCCTACCGACCAAACTCTCCCCTCAAACAACAGTCAACTAAGGAACCGAGTATTTTCCTACTCTGTCGCTCCAGAGATTTTCGAAACCATTTGGAGGTTTGCAACGTGGTTTAGACCACCTTCATAAAAAGCGTTGTAAGTTTCTTAATCTCCATCTCAACCTTTATTATCGTGGTTTTGCTAAGTTTTGTGTTTAATAGTTTTGTTAATGCGAATTTGTGTGTGGGTTTTGTTTAATGAAGTCATTATGAGATTTGTTTGTTTAGATTTGGTTAATAGTTGTATATTTTTAATAAATCGATGCATTTCACTAGATTTATACTAGTAGTTTTTATATGGTTGCAAAAATGCATTGTGAGATACTTGGTTCCATTTAGTACCATCCTATCCTAATGAAAAAGCTTGTAATAATTGTTAAAAATAATTTATGTGTGTTAGATGCACCCATTGTCACGCCGTGAGCACTAGATAAGTCTGTCTTCGTCCGGACGTTACTTACCGTGCTGTCATTTGTTTACTATTGCTGTTGTTGTTGTTGTTGACAGTTGTTGTTGTGTCAACCGGGTTCCGATACCACGTACCACGAAGTTCAGTTCGAGTTGCATGAGCCGTTACCACCGTTGGTTGCGGGGCGTGGTGTTTTGGGGTCTCAACCTCAATTAACAACAAAAGAACTCCTATCCGGAGTGTTGGCCAAGATAGATATCCTCATCTCTCTAAGATATCATCTGAGTGTCTTCATCTCTAAGGTCAGTATTCTATTACTTATTTGGATTTTACTTGATCATCTTTGAATTATGGATACGATGTTGGGGAAAATGCAAAACACAATCACAATGATTCTGCAGATCGTCACTTGTTATTCATGAGTGTGATAAGAGGCCGGCTACATATGTAACGGAAATAAAATGGACTCAACTAACTAAACTTATAAAACTGGAAGACTAGCTAATAGTAATAAACTGGAACTACCAATTGACTGGAATATTTCCAGCTTATTTATCATTGAATGAGTATTCCAACATATGATATTTTGTTAACGCTCAATAATTTTAAATTCTTTTGTTTGTTAATCTCATTAGGTCCATGAGGAGTTAATGATCTTCAAGAATAGCAGGTCTTTCAACTCAATGTATAGCAAATGTAGATGCTTACATATTGGAGTTAAAAGAATCGGTTCACTCTATTAGCCCTATAGCTGATCTGGTAAGCGCCCTTCAATTCATACCCTTCTCACATCTCTTCGCTACTACATATAAAGAGAATGTTTTTGCTTAAAAACTCTCAAAATGATTAATGTTGAATTATTATTATGCCCTTATGTCTTGCCTCAAATGTTGTCACATCAACTATATTAGACAACTATTTTTATCTTAATACTGTTTTAAAATTAACAACTTAATAAGACATTTTCATTTAATGTTGTTTCTAAAATTTCCTAGTCTTAAATCCTGATGAAGGAAGCTGGTACTTGTCTAAAATTACCTAGTTCTAAAATAAACTATAACTATTTGTCGTTATAAAATCTCGTTGCTATGAATGGCTACTCGTCTAGGATTTAAATATAGATGAAGGAAACTGTGGATTCAATGATTCAAAGCCACACTATTTGCAGGACCGTTTTACATTTGACAAATCAGTGAGTGCTGAGACACCTAGAGATGCTGTCAACAGAATCTATGGAAATCTTTCCAAGATGGACATGTATTTGTCATCGTTGGTAAGAAACTTATGTTATATTTTTCTTTGCAGCGCGTGCTGAAAGCTACAACTTTGTGTGTCTTTTTGTAGTTTTGGGAATAATGACGTATATTTGTTTTGTTCTAGGTGGCTACGAACCGTAGGCCAAGCAAAAGGCTACCAAAATGGATTCTGTTGATTGTTGGGGCTATTGGGGCTATTGGAGTTGCGACGTTATCAGTGTGGATTTTCAATCAAAGTGGACCATTGGGCATCGTTGACAACACAGTTGCTGCCACAAAAGACTTTGTGATCGACCATATCAAGGAACCCGTAAGACTTCCAATCAATCTACATGTTTTAGCTCGTCAATTTGTACTGCTGTGGTTTTGTTATTATTCACTCAAAGCATTATTTCTGTATAGAATTACTATCCGATGCTAATATGATCAAATGTGAATTACGTGTAATTAATTACTGTATTTACTATGCATATTTCAAATAAACTTGTATTACTTAGATGTTATGATTAAATTATCAAAATCTCGTGGGTTATTGTTGACTATAAAACACGTGATTTGCATCACAAGTTGGTGTGGTTTATGTTTACCATTCATTTCTTTGAG
This sequence comes from Artemisia annua, assembly GCA_014162995.1. Classification (NCBI taxonomy): domain Eukaryota; kingdom Viridiplantae; phylum Streptophyta; class Magnoliopsida; order Asterales; family Asteraceae; genus Artemisia; species Artemisia annua. Next base: position 113,929 of record LBNU01032361.1, on the reverse strand, counting down.
CATTACTAGCGTCATTGATTGTTTTGAGCACGAAAAACCGCTCTGTTAAATCAAATTGACATTTCTTCAGAACATCATCCCTTTGAGCATTACTAGCGTCATTGATTGTTTTGAGCACAGTCAGTTTTGGGAATATCCCCATTCATAGAACTACAATGGTCTGATTCTTTTGAAGAAGATATGTAGGCGTCTTTAAAGGCCGGATGCCAAGAATCGGATTTACATTGAGCGTGAGAGCCAAATGAATCGAAACTTTTTCATCGACAGTGTTATTCCAAAATTAAAATTGTTCAGAATCAAAACAGTAAGTATTATTTGCTTTAGGGGAGTTTTGAATTAACAGAGCGGTTTTTCGTGTCAATGATTATAGATTTATCGCGGACGGTTGATGATCATATGATGCTAGTTTACTGTTGCTGTGATAGTTTTTTTATGCAGTATTGCTAGTGATCTGCTGCATATATTATAACCTTAGTTGAGCAATCAAGCAACCTAGGATTGTGTTGTGACTTCTAGAGCCTATTCTTTTTGTATATATACGCACTGGTTTATGATCTATGGCTGATGGTTTGGTTTAGTTTTAATATTATGACGAATGCTCATGTCACGGAATTGGTTCTGATTATGGGTTACGACTTAGTTTTAGAATGAAGGCTTCTCTGTCAATACGTAATGACTAATGACCTTGCACATTTTTGTACCTTGTTCCTCTGTGCGTAGGAGTGATGTTAATTTGTAGTCACAGTGCTAATATGTGTTTCAGCCTTGTACTGTGCAATTTGCGGGACAGATATTGCGCCTTAGTAGTTAATAGTCGTTGTTAGTTTGTGATATCAACTTTTTTTGTGTAGACCTCTTATGTGATACTACTACATACAAGTTAGAAACAGCACCATCTTATGTTTGATATGTTCTTTAGTGTCCCTTCCAAATCGACCTATTACTTATAAGTTAGAACTCACTAGTGAGCAGGATCAACTTCTCCGAATGGGTTTTTGTTTTCCAGCATAATAGAACACCTATAATAAAAAAAGTTATTAGACTAAGATTCTTTGAGCATACTCCTTCAAGAATGGTGGCAAATTGAAGTCTGAAGTGAACTGTAGGACACTTGGAAGCTGAAATCTGTCGAGTGTTTGTTCTGGATCACGACCCTGCCTTGTGCGTGAGGCTGTGCAGAGGCTTGTCCTCATTTCTTTATATAACCACCTTGTATCCATTGTCCACAATTTATTCCCTTTGCTATATGTCCATAGATGTTTATTGTAACAATCTCATTGCTCGATATCTTACATGGGGTAGTAGTAATCTGGGTCAGAACAGCAACTCTTTGGTTTTGATGGTGTGCTTGTCAAGAGTAACTCCAAGCAAAATGAGACCCAACATGTTCCACATTTTCTGATTCATGATTGTCAAACTTAAATTATGCATATTATCAAAAGAAATGTACTTATTTTATACATGAAATATGCTATATATATTTGTTTTGAATCTGTCAAAGAGACATACTAACACATTGTCATTATCATAATGTAAGTACTATCACTATTCAGTGTATTAAATTCATTCAGCTGACTTATACCAACTTGTATCAAGTTGGCTCATTTGATACATGACAAGAAACTAATGTTATCCGTCCTGCGGTCTATTCGAGCTTAAAACTGAAAGACATTTGTGACAGACATATTGTTAGCCATCAAATTCTGTAACAAGTTCATGTCTGAAAAGATCTGAAGTTAAGGCTTTATATTGGCTTTAGATTGTTCACAAAGGAAAACTTTTAAAACTTATATGTCAATGAAATTAAATAATGTAATACATGTCAAAATCAGTGAGCTTAGCTTTGTTTGACAATATTTGAAATTGGTGATCTTAATGGTTCAACTAATTTAGGATCTAATTATTTAATGGAAGTGGATCCACTTGTAATTTATATATTAACTTAAACTATGCAATATCTTACACCTTTGTTTCAAGAATTCTAAGATCCAATAATGGAGTGAATTCTTAAATACAAAGTTTTGAACAAAACTTTGATTTATTATTTGAGAATCTAATTCTTCTAATCTATCATTGTGCCTTCAAGTTGTTATTAAGTAATTACTTTTTTAGAACGACAATGCTTTTAGTATTTGTGAAAACAATTCTAATAAAACTTTCATAGTTGATACAAAATTGATTATCTATAGTATATCTTTCACATACAACGAAACATACACACCAATCTTATCTTTAGAGCATCTTCAATATGTGCACTAAAATTTTTGCACTATTATAGTGTTAAAAAGGCAAATTTAGTGAATATATTTTCACTAAAAAGTTTTTACTCCAATATGTTACACTAAATATTGCACTAAATGTACTTTAAAGCAACTAAAATACGTAAAAATGCAACAAATAAAGAAATTACTATATGAACTATGATATGACAATACTGAGTTCACTTTAGTTGTCTTGATGTGAAACATATAAAACTATATTTTATATAAATTAGGTTTCATTATTTATACTAAATATCGAAGCATTAGTAAAAGTAATGACTTCTTAAATAAAAAATAGTGTTTAGTACAATGATTAGTAATGCATTATATTTAGTGCTTTTTTACTTGTTTACTATACATTAAGTTATCATATTGGAGATGTTTTTATTTTAAAACACTCACTGTCTTTCATCGAAAAATTACCTATATCCTCTCCTAAACCAGCTATACATGTTATCTTTTTTCATTTTTATTCCCATAAAAAACGGGCACAATATTATAAACCATATAACAAAACTTCATATTTACCCTTATTTTAACTGGAAAAAAATGCTTACTCTTGTCACAAGATAATTAGTCTTTTTTGTTAGTAATATTAATTCACAAAATCATGAGACATTTTAATTACGATCATTGTAATGTGATTATTCAAATTTAATACATCATAAAAATACATAAACACGTTAATCATTCACTACAAATCTCAGTATCAATTTTGGCTCACGACTCATCTAGTTAACCGTATCAAAAAGTCATCACCAGCTCAAACACAAGTTACCGTACCTATCTATTTAAACACGTAAAAACACTTAAAACAGCTCAACCAAGTATCCAAATACTTAAATTTACATCAAAAACCACCACCCATCATTTCACCTTTTTAACCCAACCAACCATTTTTACCACATCTTTCACCACCACACAATCAAAACTCCCAAAAATTACCAAACTATAAATTCACTCCCACATTTTCCAAACACCAAAATTTGGGCAAGAAAAAGGAGTTAAAAAAAAAGAGAGAGAGGGGTAAAAAAAGTGAGAGACCCAAATTAAATAAATAAATAAAAAAATCTCATTTCACACACACACAAAAAACAGATGATCCTCTAATGAGAAATGAAAGATAACTATTTAAAGAGAGTGAATTAGGCGCCAAAGCTGTTAAGTCTTGTTGAGGGATTCAACGTGCTCCCACCGTGTGCTGGTATAAGTCTCATAACGTGCTCCTCACGTGCTTTTAAACATATCCATTGTATCAACTCATTCCCTTGAGATTCTTTTTGTCCTCAAAAAGAACTAAGTAGTATCAAAACTGAGGAAACCTTGTACAAGCATCATATTCTCCAGGTTGCTTCATCTTTTTCTCCTGTTGGACCATTGAACCCAGAACTAAAGTAACTGGCCCTGTGTTAACTTTGCCAGTCTTCTGTCCAATATAGTAGTGGGTTCAGCCATCAAGGGGGGGTGTCCCATCACCATCACAAGCTTGCAAATCTCCACTTTGAGTAACCTTCACCCTTACATTCTTGAGTTGAACACATGAAATCACAGGGTGAAATTTGGCTTCCACTTGGTAATTGCAGTTTGTAAGCAGCTTTTCCATCTGTTTCAATGATTTTGAAATGGTCCAAATACTTTGAACTCAGCTTGTATGTTGTCCTTGTCTCACTGTGACTTGTATGTGAGGCTGCGAATTTGAGAATACCAAGTTCACTATCAAAGTTTGCTATCAACCCCCTGTTCTAACTTCTGTTTAGCCCAAACTGACATTCTGTATTGTGTCCCTATTCATATGGGAACTGAGCATAGTTTAAATGCATTGTTCTCGTTGCCACTCAAAGTTCTATCTGTCCACTGCTTCAATTGTACTTCCCAGCTAGCATAAGGACAAGTTATTGGGGTTTCTGTCCATAAACTGCCTCAAATGGGGTTGTGTGTGTGGAAGAAGAATTTGTTATTGTACCCAATACTCTGCTAGTGATAACCATTGTACCCACTCTTTGGCTTTTCCCCCTGTCATGCACCTTAAGTAATCATTCCCAAGCATCCTATTGACTACCTCAGTTTGACCATCCTGACGAGGGTGATAGCAATGGAATCTTCCAACTTAACCTTTGAGCATTTTGCAAAGTGATTGCAAAAATGACTCCAAGAACACTTTGTCCCTGTCACTTACTTATGGTGTTGGTAATCCATGTAATTTGTAAAATGTGATCCATAAAAACTTGGGCCACATGTTGAGCAGTGGAAAGGATGTTGCAAGGAATAAAGTGGGCATATTACTTAGCCTATCTACAAACCACAAGGATATATGATTTACCATGTGATTTAACAGGCTTCTATGAAGTCTCATTGAGATGTCACTCCAAATAGTGTTGGGATAGCAATGGTTAAGCAAACCTGGATAGCACTGAGATCGGTTTTTGTTGACAACCCAAAATTCTCTACCCACTGCTTCACCATTCTTCTCATTCCTTCCCCAAGAAAGAACAAGACTCAGTGTTTGATAAGTAACATGTACCCCTGAATGACTCCTGTAGCTCTTCATGAAAGTGTATAGAACAACTGTTCTTTAATTGCTCATCATTGCCCACCATCATTTCTTTCTCTCAATTGACCATTTCCCAGTACTATTGCATTGCACTTTGTTGCCCTTAGCTTGTCAATTGCAGCCATCCATTGCTTGGATCATTTTGCAATAGCTTGATTTGCTCCCATAAAGGACTGTAAAGTAGTAGTCAACATTGCAAACATCTGATTGTTGGACATTCACAGGTAATTCGAGATGAAAGCATCAGCGGCAACATTTCCACTACCCTTCTTATAAAAATTCATAGTCATACCCAAGAACTTTGGTAAACTTTGCTGAAATGGGGTGGTAACCCTTTGATCCAACAAATACTTGAGGCTGAAAATGGTCAGTCTTGATTTTTGAAATGTCTGTCCATGAGTACACCTCCACTTTGTCTAAGAGCAGAATTACAGCAAGAAATATTTTTCATAGTAGAGTAAGATTTGATGTTTAGAGACAAGGCCTTACTGAGATATGCAATTGATGACATCTTGTTGTAAAAATCCCAGACAGTGTCACATCATTGTCTCCACATAAATCCTTTTGAATTGGGCAACTCAACTGTGCTTCAATCATGCATTTTAATTTCAATCCAAGCTTTCATGATGCTTTCAATCATTCATTTGAAAGACTGTTTCTTTCAATATGAGTTTAAACTTATGATGATGGATAGTGTCTAATAAACTTTCTGTAGTACCTGTCAACAAGGAATCCTCATGAGTTCTTAACAATTCTGGTAAAGGCAATCTTTCATTGCTTGGAACTTTTTCTTATCTGTAGATACACCTTTGCAGACAAGCTCATTAAGCGTCTGGATCAGCTACCGATATCAAACTCTCCGCAAGCTCAATCAATGCGAACCTACGACTTGAAACCAAAACGCGAGCTAATCCTGTCTTGTCCTGCTAAGCTTTTCTTTGCACGCATTTCTCAACATTATGTCTCTCCGAACCAACAATTCACGGCAAGCCGTGTTTCAATTTATTCCCATCCAACGGCCTTTGCTTACAGCGGCGCCTCCCTTGAGAAACCAGCATTCATTTTCGTTTGCATTTCAATTCAATCCGCTTATCCATTTCCATTTCATCCGATAGGTGATCCACGTCATCGCAATTCGTATGATTCCCTAATAAGAAGCGTCCTCCTCATCCTCTCCCACAACCTTCTTTTTTCCATTTCTCCACCACTACTCCCGATCACGAATAATCCAAAAAAAGACTAATAACGTCTCGAAGCAGCAGCAGAATAATAATAATACATCCAACCCAACCTTATCCAACAACCTTA